>JAAEAF010002123.1:0-40456 GCA_011037195.1 Triatoma infestans | reverse complement strand
AGATGGCCAAAATTCCGAGTTTCAAGAAAATTGTTATACCAGAAGTGCGTTTTTTTTAGTTTTCGACGAATTTCATTAAATTTGGTACACAAACTATAAAATTTCTCAATTATTATAATTAACAATATATAATATACAATATATATTGTTATAATTAACAATATATATAATTTTGAGAACTGGAATAAGAGAAAGTTGTATGAGTGTTTCACACCCTTTATCTCTAGAGATTGAAAATACAACTATAACCGCTGATTTTATTGGAAAAAATGTCACATTATTTAACTGTTATATAAAATAATAAATTTAATAATTAGATCTGATACTTTAACAAGTAATAATTTAGATATGCTTCAATTAAGTATTTACTACTATACAAGTACTTATTAATAATAATGGAGATATTTGAGATGTACTTTACTCATCTGTAACAGAACTTCAAACTAAAATAGAACACTTTATGAAGTACTAATAAAGAATCACTTAGTTTCTCTTTAAGTTGATATGTTCAATAGTTGTATTATGTCGTAAGCATTATACCGTTGTTTTTTCATCTGTGTTTATAAAAGATATTTATTAATGTTCTGCTTTGTTAAGTGATTATTTTTTGTTCAGCAAAAACAAAGGAATTCACTATTAATTATATGTTTATTCCCTTTTTAATTATTTCTATATTATATTAACTGGAAAGTCTTAGTTGTATTAATATCTAATACTATACGAAGACTACATTATACTTGTGAAACCAATTCTGTAAAATCGCAACTTTGGTTAACCGATTTTCTTCAAGTTAGTAATTCCAAAAATGCTTCGAACGTGTATTAATATTATGTAAATGGTAAAAAACCACATATTATGCTGAACTTGTAACTTTAAAGGAAAATATCTAACACTTCTATTTGCAATATTTAATATTGGTTTCTAAGATATTTGAAATACTCTCAAAAACCGGTTACAATGATTTTCTCTAGACTTTGTAAGCTTGCTGCATAGATAAAAGCGTATCACTTTTATTTTATAGTGGATATTGGAGCCATATTTGATTATTTGAAATAACGGTGTAAAAATGTGTTGTTGATTTTTCGGGCGCATTATCTTCCAACATGATTAGCGTCCCCCAAATTAATGTTACTTCATAAACTGGATCCGAAAGAGTTGGGATGGAACATATTCATTCATCGTATTATTACAAATGGCGATAAATATTTTTTTTTTGTTTTTCGGGCGCATCAACTTCGGATAATATAAACGTGCCTCAGTGAAAGTTTCGTTTGTTTAAGGCGCGTCAAATTCTTTGATCATTGGAGCCGTCTCAGTTGCAGTGACGGCCTTTGGGCAATGTTCTCTCGTTTACAAGATAAGGCCGATTCACAGACTAACGGCTCTTTGTTAATCTAATCACACATTGCCAATAGCGCGACACCACTGAGCTTGGTTAAATATTATTTGAAATAAATGTTAATATAATTCATTTTAACTAATGCCTAGTTTTGGTGCATTCTGTGGTTATTTTAATCATTGAATTATAAAACAAAACCAAAAATAATAATAAAGTTATAATTGACATTTAAAATTTTCTAAAGCGGCTTCTTCAATTAGACTGAATACAAAATCTAGTTTAATTATAATTAATGTTGAAATAGTTATATTAGAAAAACTTTTAATTTAACATTCCTCTCTTAATAAAATATTAGGAATTAAGAAGGAAGAAGAATCCCTAAAACAAGGTTAGCAAAATTATACAATATTGAAATAAATTTAAGCAAACTGACATCTGTTTATATAAATTAAATTACTCTAATGAGAAATGAATTATGAACATTAAGAAATTTATTTATTTATTTATTTTATTATACTATCTAAAGATTTTATCCTGAAATAAAACAATTAAAATGAATTCTAGTTTTCATTTATTTATTTATTTATTTATTTATTTTTGTTCTAACTGCTTTCTGATTATTTACCACTTCTCTTTTATCTTCTTTCCTATCTTAATTTCATGCATATTATTTAACAATTAATAAATTATAATTTTTATTTCTTTATTAATGTTACGAAATTAGCCCCCTTAAAGTCACCTTGGCATGTTAGATTCATTCCCAGTTTTGTGTTTGCTTCAACATACCTCTGGCAAGATTTTTATCTGTGACATTCTCCTATTTAATTGTTAGATTATTTCACACTGCCTTGCCAAGCAGGCTGTTGTAAACATTTTTCTCCATGCGGAGCTCCTTATATATCTCCATTTTTATTACTATACTATATTTAATTACAACTAATTTATTTCGTAAGCACTTTCTAACATTCCTCACTGTGATTCTTTTATGCCTCTCTTTATATAATAAGGATAATCAATGCAATTATATTTAGCAACGCTTTTTAACACTACACTGACAATTAGCTAATAATTTGTTGTTTTTTTTTTTTAATCTTGCATTTATACTAATTACAGACAGTTATTATTTTCTCAACATTTATGCCATAAAAAGCGAACTAAGCGCATAATTACACTTTGCCTAACTCCAACAATACTGGAACGGCAAAAGCTATATTTTTTTTCAAGCACACAGTTATTCATTATTTCCCTTCCCGTTTTAATAGGTTTTAGAAGGAGTGAAATTAATGAGAAAGGATTTTTTAGAAATAAGGTAGAATGAATGCTGAATATTGTACAATAAAATAGAGACACAAAACTGGCTGGACTTTACACATAAATAAAAATTAGCGTTGAGATTTAGACTGAGTAAAGATAAAGTTTGTAGTTAGTTGCTTACGCGTTGTAACTGCTGTATAAACTGTTCTAAAGAATGTCCCTTGTAGGGGTAGCGCAGCTGTTTATATACAGAGTCTCCCTCACTTTAGTCTGGCCAAAGTAGCGAGTGAGATACTCAAATTTTGTGATTTTCTCTCTGCTTTGGATCCGATTACACCGTCTCCTTATCACACACCATTTTTCATTCATCCTTTCATCGTTAATTTAGTGACATTTTCTTTCCTTATTTTTAAATCTTTATTTAAACATCGTAAGTGAACAGGTTTTTCTTTTTTAAACTGATTCCCTCCCACCTCCATTTGAGCAATATGTACAGATCATTGTGCAGAGCATAATTTTTTTTTTTGTTAAAAGCAGACTTCTTTCAAGAGTATGATCAAAAGCCTGTGAGTTAGTGGCCAGGACTTATTCAATGTTGAAACATTTTTGACTGAAACTAAGCCAGGAAAAGTTCTTCTTCTTTCTTGGCATTAGCCCATGTAGGGCTCTAGCCTCTTCAACTACATTCCTCCACTCCTCTCTCTCTTGAGCCACCCGTCTCCACCTTCTCACTCCCAACAATCTGAGGTCCTGTTCCACGTCATCCAACCATCGCATCCTTGGTCTTCCTCTACTTCTTCCTCCTTCCGGATGCCCAGCAAACAGCTTTCTCGGTATCCTGTCTTGCTCCATTCTTTCCAGGTGACCCAACCACCTCAACCTCCCACGTTTCACTACTCCCACCAGGTACTGTTCACCATATAAATCTTTTAGCTCCTGATTTGACCTCATTCTCCATACTCCATCCTGTCTTACCGGGCCAAATATTTTCCTCAGGACCTTTCTCTCCCATACACTGAGAAGTTGCTCATCCTCCCGAGTTAGCGTCCAGGTTTCCCTACCGTATATTACAAACCGTTCTTAATAAGGTCTTGTACAATATTAATTTGGCTTCCCTAGATAGCTGATTGAAGCGCAAGGCTTTCTGTAAAGACCAGTAGCATCTGTTTCCGGCTGTTATTCTGGCTTTTATAACTATACTGATTTCAATTATATCAGTGATAACAGCCCCAAGGTATCTAAAGCTTTTAATCACTTCAAACTTATGGTTTCCAAGGCATATTGCTTCCTAGTCGTTCCTTTTTTTGGTTCACATATACTTTGTCTTTGCTTCGTTGCCAGGCAGGAAAAGTTACTTGTCAATAAAATACAGATTGAGAATGTAATTGTTGTCATTCCATTTCTTTAACTTACCTCTAATTATTAATTATTAATTATGTGTTTTTGAGTAAGATAAGAATAAAAAAAACAAAAAAAAAACATTGGTTCCATATAAAGTAAGAAACTTATTTACAAATGTAAAAATGAAGAAGAAAATTTTAATATAAATGAATATCAGGATATATCACTTTGCTTTAATCTGGAAGCACTGCTTGATTACTCTACAGGAGATTCTTAATTATTTCTGAGAAAACTTGTATCCAGAAGGGTTGAATAAAGTAAGAAAAAAAAAAAAAAAGAGGGTTTATGATGATATAGAGAGATTCTTCTCATCAACTGGAAGGGTGGTGGCGCGCTCTCTGTGATGAAGATACCTATAGAGATGTTCCGACCACTAAACTAGAGATACTGTACCTCACTCTTTATATCTATAATTGAAAATTCTTCAGAGAAAATGGATATTTCTTTTTTCTTTTTTTTTTGCCTAAAACACTGATTAAAACTTTATTTAATATAAATAATAAAATAATAAAAGTTTTAATAAAATAAATATTGGAAAAACTAACAGTTTTTTTTTTTTTTTTTTTTTTAACGACAATAGACTAAGAGTTTGATCTCTTACAGAATATAGCGATTATTGCTTTATAAGTTACGTGCTCTTTCTAGGAAAACTAGTCCCTTCTTATGAAATAGGATATGCATCTCTGCATGTTGATAAGTCTGCCAAGATATACCTACCACTTCTTTCATATATTATTATATGAATATACTTGTAAATATACATATATATATATATTATTTCTGGTTTAAGCCCGCCTGAAAAAAATTGGCATTACTTTACTTAACTTATATATAGGTATGTATTTTATATATAAAATACATTTTTTTTTTTTAATCTCTTGGATAAAATAATCGTTCCCTTTTCCTGTTTTTCTTTTTTTTTTAAAGGAAAATTGTAATTTTTTTTTAAACTATTATACTTTATTGTTTACACCACAATCTTCATTCTGTTTTTAAGCCCAGCTTATTTTTTTTTTTTGCATAATCATAAATCATTTGGAATATTTTGAGGTTTTATTTACAATATTGTATGATTCAAAAAAGAATGGTACAAAACGAAAAAACATAAATGTGACTTTCGTCAAGAATACCGATAAAACATTAACTTGCCAAGTTTTGTTTGGCAATGGCGATATATTCCGGATGGCGCACAGAGGTGCTGATATTTTATTATAATAGCATCAGGTACCCAAAACTTCAGTATATGGCAAGTTGAGGCTACGTCACAATGGCACATAAGCGATTACCTCAGCTTGAGAATATCTGAAAGATATCAATTCTCCACGACATACAGGAGATAGAACAGCATATATTTAATTGATCCGGCTAGAATTAGTGTGATAAGAATTATATTATTGTCTGTCGTGTGAATTGTACATCTGGACTATCAGAGAAATTTGAAGAATTAACCTAGCCATGTTACTTTTGTATTTTTTGCAATATATTCATTATAGCAGTCATAGATAATGTTTATTTTTGGTTCCATTGATTTTGAATCATCCTGTAAAATCTATTATCGTAATAAATTTTCGTAACCCAATTTTCATAAAAAAAATATATGTTTAATGTTCTTTTAAAAACGAAAACTTTCGATATTAGAGAATACTCTGTATTTGCGTGTGATGGATAAGATATCTTACAAATAAACATCAGAGGAAATGCTAGAAAATTATTCCATTTAGTTATCACCATCAAAAATTCACTTAAAGATTCAGATGAAAAATCGCAATTATGCCTTTACCGATTTGCTTTAACTTCGCATATTAAGTACACACATTTGGACTTATTACTTTGATTGAGAAATTGATTTTCAAGTATTCTAGAGGAATTATAAGATTAAAGATTCTTCAGTAAAAAATACAATTCTGCCACTTATGTGATATAAAAATCCATAAATCCTCGGCTAGAATTCCAAGTTTGTAGAAATTCGCTTTACCAAACAGTCTCTGAGTTGTTTTTTTCGAAAAGATTACAATAGTTTTTCTTCGAACTGTTCATTTATTATAAATATATAGTTTTATTTAAAACATTTTTTCGGGACTTTGGGGGAGGTATGGAAAAAAGATATATATATATATATCTATATATATAGTATAATCAAGGCATACATAAAATGCAATAAATATATAAAACAACACATTTTTTTTAAACTCAAAATTTTAGTAAATGTTCTAATAAAAATATAGAAATGGTGGAGGATAAGTACCAACCTACTAATCTTGGCAGGTTCAGAAGTGATGATTGTATTTTGGCCCAGTAGAGCGCTCTAAAAACACTGAACTAACTACGTATAAACATGGGAAATTAATACCATAAATTCTGCAATTCCTATCCAAAATAAATTTTGGGGGGGGGGATGTTTCAAATAAAAATAATACGTTTTTGTCTGGGAAGTTAGCGTCCCAAGTTTAAAGGAAATCGTTATAGTCGTTTTCGAAAAAATTCCAAAGAAACTCAAAAATCTATTCCTTAAAGTCGCACTTTTTGTTAACCGATTTTCTTCAAGTTTTGAATGCTACCAGTGCTTTCAATGTGTAATAGCATTTCTGCTCTACTCCAATTTTCAGAATAGAACTGTTACCTGATTAACTGTATTATTTTGTTAATATATAACATAAAGAGTATTATCCACTCTCTGAGTTTATTAAAACAAATTTTACTTGACTGTTTCAAGTAAATTAATAAATTTGTTTCATTTTTTTTATTTTATGACTTGCAAATTAACTGATTCGCAGCTTATCTCGGTATTTACAATGGTGTGTTATGCGGTAATAAATAAATTTAGTAGTAATACTGTATCTGTACTTTATCTGTCGATGTATTTCGTTGACGTTCCATTATTCGTCGACGTACAACAAATTGGATGATGTTGCCAGATTTTTTGAGAAAGTTTGTTAGAAGATTGTCTTTTCAAGACATACCACGCTCAGGCCGGCAGACTCAGAACGACAGCGACATGGAGAAGTTAACTAAGGCGATAGGAATGTTACGATATTAATTAAATAAGGTATTGATACCAACCCAATAACAATACAGGAAATTGCAGACATTCTCCAGTTATTGAAATCAAGCAAACAAAACCATCTGCATCTGCATGGTTTTGTTAGCCGGTCTATTGTTTGGATTCTTCCACAACTGGAACACCTTGGAGTTTCACATGTTCAAATGTTTCTATCAGTGAATCAATAAAACTTGATGAAAGAGTTATATTTTTGAAGAATGTCTACAGGATATGATAAATGGATCACCATGACAAAGTCGAATGCAAACTATCCTGGTGGAAGCGCGGCGAACCATCAAACCACTTCTAAAACGGGTTTCACCTAATGAACAACGGTTATTAACCCATTCAATATATGGCTGTGATCTTAAATTGATGGGATTGTAAGGATGTTGTGTTTCTTTGGTCATGTGTGGTTATGCTGAACGAAACGGTTGTACAGTTTGAATCAGAAAGTAGTTTTGACTACTTTGCAAACGCGTCAATATTTGCGTTGATCTGAGATGGTTTATCATATCCACATTGTTCAAACTTTGCCACTTCAGATTTCTCTCTGATTCCGTTATTCTTTGAATAGACCTTACTATCAATAATGAAACCGTGGCGTGTTACTTGTATAATGGGTTTGAGAAGGAGAGATGTTGGGTTAGATAGATAAATAAACTAGAAGTAAAGCTGAATAATATAAAAGTAGCACAAACTGCCTGGACTTTACACTAATATATATAAAATGGTAGTGAGAGATAAAGAGAAAGATTGATGAGGCGTTGTGACTGCTGTATGAACTCTGCTGTAAGACTGTCGGTAGATGCCCTCCTATGGCTGACACAGCTGTATTAAACAGTTTCTCCCACATTAGTCGGGCCTAAACTAGAGAATGATCCTGTCTCTCTCTCTCTCTCTCTCTCTCTCTCTCTCTCTCTCTGCATTGGATCCCTCTCTTCGGATCCTATTACACTTCGAACAGTTTTTTCAGATGAATTCAGAAACTTCTTTGAACTGGAGTAATAAAGCTGCCTGAAACATGCAGTAGATTGTAGAACGAATGGGCCAATAGTTCATTAAATATAATAAAATTTTATATTCGGTATAATTGGCAAGTCCTGTGTGATATAAAAAATACTTTTTTTTATTTGAAATAAGTTTGAGTATCCGTTAGCAGTGAATTAATTTGTACCACTCGAAGTTGAAATTAAATGCGACGAACAATAATTGATAACCAATTTGATGTAAAGAGAATCAAATAGTCCAATAAACCAGGATTTAAAACTAGTTTCCAAATGTCAAGCCTTAATTATAAGGAAATTATTATACCGCGATGCTGGAATTTTTTTGTTTTTTTAATCTTTCCTTACTCAACGTTTCGAGTACGCTTCTTCAGGAGCTCTGCAAATTTATTTGATACAAGTTAGTTATGTTACAAAATATTCTAATAAGGAATAAGAAAGATTCTACTCAAAGAAATGGAAATAAAGGAAATAGAAAAAATTGACTGAACAGATTAAACATAAGGTTGAATTCTTATGCTTAAAGACCCATTGACAAAATTAGCAAAACATATATAGTTTACTGACTTAATATATTACACCCAACTGGAATGCATGGTATAAACAAAATAATTTTTATGTAAATGACTCAGACAATATGAAGTAGACATTATTAACAAAAAAACTGATTGTATTGCTGTTACCAAACATGCTCTCTCACTTAAGAATTCCTTTGATTTTAACCACCATTCCATTTTACTTACATACCCCAACCTCTTCTATTCGTCGTCGCCTATCCAATCCTTTTCACTTTCACCTCCACCCAACCTCCTCCATCAACTTTAAAAAAGACAAAGAAGTCCTTACTTCAACTTACAATAATATTTTTCTAGCTCTCAACCAAGGATATTCTCTAGTGATTTGTTCTTTTCAATTTGAAATTATCGCACCTCTCTATAAACATTTTTTCTAACCCCTCCCATGTTTGAACTATATTTGTAAATTTGTAATTAACTATTCTTCCACTTCAATCTGTACATACTAAACGTCTCTCTTCAACCATAAAGTTATATCTTTATTTGTTAATATTCATTATTTCATTAAATTCATTGTTATTTCTGTCTATTTGGTGTATATTTATTTCTTGATTTATATCTTATGTTTAATGTGTCACACAATTTTTTGGTTATAAGATCTTTTATTTGAGTAGATTCTTAAATTTTCTTTTTCTTCATTAGAATAGTCAGTAATATGTGTAGATTAAATTAAATACATTGGGGGGTTGGCTATCCAGCCTGCGACCTCTATATGTCTGATAATATAATATATAACCTTCAATAAATACAGTTTGCAGAGCTCCTTATCATGGTACCCGAAACAATGAGCACAAAAAGAATTTTTTTATTTTATTTTTTAAAGAGTTCTCTGATCATTGGCTTATAATCGTTTCCTCAAAATAGTTTTTGTAAAATAAGAAAGAAATGTTATCGCCTTCTTCGTAAATCAGTGGTCTAGGAAGGACGGCTAGCAGTCATTGATTGCATTCATCACATCACATTCCAATTATTAAAAAGATTATTATCACAAGTATATAATTATTTTAAGCAAAAAGTTATATTTTCTCAATCACTAACTAACTGTACCTTTTTTTGTGTCAAATTATTTATTTATTTTTTAATAAAATATTTATATGCTTGCTATAATATTATAGTAACAATATGCATACATATTTACAATAAAAGGACATTTAAACACAAAAACTACAAATAATTATAGCTGTCATTTGTACGCTGCTGTCCTCCAAGTTTTAAAGTCATACATACCAATCATAGCTTCCCAAAACCCGTTTAACATCAGTTAATAAAAATCAATGTTCTAAATGAAAGTGGTATACGTGCAATTAGGATTCCAAGTTTAATGAAAATCGCGGAGCCGTTTCGCGAAAATTTTGAAAACTTAATCGTCATTTCACTCTTCCAGTTATATGATTTTCAACTAACTAAGAATTCATTTAACGCACTATAATTTTGTATGGTTAGTAAAGCTGTAAATTGGAGAGACTCTTTACAGATTTGCTTGGCATTAAGTCTTCCCAGAAACTTCCAAAAATCACTTTTCCTGGAAAAGTCTGTTAAGTAAACTGACAAGTTTATTATAAGTATGTAATTGGTTTACAACAAAGAAAATCCATTCAGTAATATTGCAGTTTTAGATCACGGCTGATGAACGAAATCTTCATATCCAACAGGCATAATGTTATCAAAATTGAAAATCAAGTTTGAGCTTCCTGCATTTTCTCGTTTTTAAGATATTTCAATTCACATTCACGTGTACAACATTTGCTAAAAATATCTTTTTTTGTATTCTAATGATCTCAAAACTTATGTTTCCGAAGGTAATATTATTATTTGAAATGGTGTAAGATAATATTTTGCCTGTATAACTCAGCAAATGTTTAAGATCAGGAAATAAACATACTCGTACAAGGTGTATCATTGGCTAATGCAACGCCCCAAGCGGTTTGACGTGATTGAAGAAACCAGACAGATGGAGTGGCTGGAAAGCGATGAAATACGGGTAAAGTTTTTTTTTTTTGGAACATTGTTTTGGATAGTATGGTCAGTGATTGATTTGAGAAAGTTTGGGTGATCAGCTAGTTTGTCATGGAAATTTTAGAATCAGATGCGATTTAATTGGTTGGCACAGGGAATTTAGAGGACATGATGATCATGGAGGCATAATAAGGTCAGATGCAATTCGGCAAAGGACTTCGAACTGAGAACGGATTATATAGTTTGTCAAATGGAAAAGTTTGAAGTCCCCCCAAAAATCAATTTCCTAAGGCCATGTGATAGAGGTAGTGTTTTTTGCACTGTCCAAGTTAAATTACTGCCTATCTAGAATCTTAGGTAACTTACTTATGTGAAAGTGGGTGTGTCACAATGTTGATAAAGTTCAATAGATCTAGCTTCCTAATATAATTGTTAACACTTTCACATTTAGTAATGTAATTGCATTCTCCAATTTTGTTACCAGGCTTCTATGACCTTAAGGTGTACATGTACAATGGTAGAGACGAGAGAGGAATCATGATGGGAAGACAGAATGAGGGTGTCAATGGCATAGATTGTAATTGAGGTTTGCAGATGGAAAGGGATGACCCAGTATAGATAGTATGTAGCATTGTTCCAAGTATGCTGTCTATACCCCTGCCGGTCCGGGGTTTAGAATAGATCTGCTCCCGACCAGGATGTCGTAAGAGGTGACTAAATGACCACCTCCACGTGGCATCTTTCTTATTTATTCTTACGCTAATTCTCTTCTCTTCGATAGATCTACAATTTAGCACAAGGGAGTTATCTATTCGATTCCCTATGGGGACATCACAACCTTCTTCCAGTCAAAAGGATACTCCATCAAATTCCACCCCAAGTCCTTTACCTACAGGTACGATATCTTTTGATATTGGATACTGTGATTTGGAGGTGCTAAACAAAATTCCTTATCTTCTTTTCTTTTCTTATCCCTTTTTACCCATCCATAGGCAAAAGTGGTTCTGGAATTAAAAAGTCAGTGGTAAGTACCACTGACTAAAACTGCTTTTAAGACCTTTAGGTAATGGCTCATAACATAAAGCATCCTCTCCAGGGATGGCGTGGTGAAAATGAGGCAATTCAGATTACTTGCTCTTGAAGGGCTCATCACGCTCACGCACACTGTGCGTTTTTGGTGTGAAGGGAGAGGAAAAGCTAAGGAGGAAATCCAAGGACAGGTCGGGCTCCTTACGAAAACACCATCACAAAATGTTCTCCAAACACATCGTTTTTGTGGGAATATTGACTATTTTTCAAGTTTGGTTCTTGCGCCGAACTTGAATTCGAAGATATCTCTTGGCAACAAGCCTCCACGAGGTCCAGACGGGGCATCTTGTATGATTCTTTCCTAATCCCAAGCTAGATTCTTCTGATGAACCTAAACTACTCACCAGAGGATTCATTTCTTAAATTCCTTGGGCGCATAATCTGGAAACGTAACAGCCACTTCCCGTGAGAAAAATTGTGAAAACCCATGAATTTTCCACCTCACCTCCATTTCTGCGAGTTGTAAGTCTTTTGATGTTCGACCGTGGTTTGGAGATGTCAATCATAACTCCCGACATTTTTATCTTGTTCCTATCTTTTTTGTTCCATCTATAGACTAAAGGACGAAAAGATTTTGGCACTATGGACATCCTTTCAGAGGCCCTGTAATTTAGAATAGAAAATAGATTCTGCCCTATGGCAAGCAGTGGAGATCTTGTTACAGTATATCACTTTGAAGCAGCAATCAGTCAGATTGTAAAAGAAAATAAAATTAGAAATACATTTTCTAATCTCTATAATATTGAGTTTTCATTGTGTTCATGTTTAATAACAAATAAACTTTATTACAAACACATTTATTACATTATTTATTGCAAGTTTTTGTTTTTTTTAGATGAAAAATAAAAAATAAAAGAATCAAGAAAGGTTACAAGAGGTTACGCTAAAATTGGACAATCTGATATTGAAAATTCGATACTTAATGCGGCCCTGAATTTAGTATTGAGCCGACTCCAGTATAATAGCCAGGATACTTTGACCTTTCATTTGTACCAGGGAATTGATGGAGGTCTACTGGCTGCACTATCTAGGCCAAACTAATATATATTTAATTTAAAATATAGCGCTCAGATTTCATTTCCTTGATTAATAACAATAGTTCTTAATTGTTACTCATTTAATTTAATTACGCCCATAATTTTAATTAACTGAAATAATCATTGAAAATAAAATTCTGAAAAAATGTGCATGAATTAAATTTTGTTTTTAAAGTTAATAATAAAAAAGCAATTTCTATAGATTTACAAAGAACTTTCGTACTTTATAAAGAAAAAAGCCATGAATGTAATGAAATCGATTAAACGGAAAACTGAAGATAAAACAAATAATCAAATTATATACTTTTCTCTGACCGTATAATAATTAATAATTTATTGCTTTTTAATTAATAAAATTATAAGCAAGGAATTGTGTGATTTAGATAACCGTGTAATAATGTGACCATTATTAAATCTAAAATAGTGGTGTGAAATTATACTTTTAAATTACAAGTGACAAAAGTAAAAAACAATCTTTATATTTTCTCACAATTGACATAAAGTAATATAATTCAGCTCTTAGAAGTAGCCGATATCTAGCGGTAATACACGAAAACAGGAACATATTAATTAAACAAATCTTAAATAATAATTTATACCAATGAGTGCAGATTATAAGAGAGGCGATCTTTGAAATAAAGTACATTTTTAGTATTTGCACTTTTTCATACTTTTTTATATTCATATCATTTATGAACCAATTTAATGCGGTTAAAAAAAAAAAAAAAAAAAATATTCAACTCGTGAGCAAGTATTTCAATATCCTTCTTCAGTTACCGCATTAAATCAGTTAATACACGAACAGAGTTTATAAAACCATTACTTTGCTCACTGTATAATAAACAACTATTTATTCCAAAATAGTGTAGTAATATAAATGATTTCATTACAATCTCTAAAGAAAGTGGCAATAGCTTTCTCTTTAAAAGGTTACTTTTTACTATTCTCTTACGCTGTAAAAAGTATTGCGATCAAGTCAAAATTTCGAAACTCAGTTTCCAGCGGAAATACACGTTTCGAGATTCTCAGAGTACTAAAAGAATTGTTTTTTTTAGAAACTGTTGTTATATGTCTGGTTAGCATAACTCAAAAACAAAAACTACCAGTAAGTTGAAACTTAATATTTCGTAGAGGATACGACATTAAGGTTTTAGTCAAAAACAGACAACCGGAAGTACTACTCTAAGGAATGGATTTTCCAGTTTTTAACAAGTTTTTCGAAAAACAGCTCCAAGGATTTTCTTCAATAATATCAACTGGAACTTCAACTTTCATTAGAAACCTTTTTTTCAGGAAAATTCAATTTAGGGGCTTCTTGGAGAGGAGTGACGTTAGTTTTTCCTCTAAATTGCCATTTCAATGTATTACCATGATTCTATCATCTGTATAATATCAATAAAAATTCATTGGGATGCCTGAATTAAGAATTTGAATAAGTGCGGTTTACCAAAAGAGCGATTTTTTTTTTGACTAATTTTAACTCGGAATATACACATTTCAGTAAATTGTGAAATTGTTAACCGTCTAATATCTTTACAAATAAATAAACAAATCAAAGCTAAGTAAAGTGCAGTAGTGCAAGACGTGTGAATAGCTTCACACCAGATTTTTTTCTTTTTAGAGACAAATATTTCATTTAATAAAAAACCTATCTTAAATAAATCACCAAAAACCATTAACTTTTGAGTTCAATAATATTTAACTTTTTTTTTTTTTAAATTGATGTTACGATAAATAAGAATGGCCTTCATAACCTGATGCAAGGATCTTTTGGCAGGACCTTAAGAATAAGGAAAGAGTTAGGCCCTAAAGGATAAGGACAGCATCATGATTTAAGATGGTCTGTTTAAACGAGTTCATAAAAGTTATATTCTATATATGGAGAAAACTTTATCTATTTACATAACAGAAATTTACAATTATATCGAACATTATCTCCATTTGAAAAATGATTAAATTACCTTCTTTTTTTTTACTGCTGAACATTTCTTTTTATTTCCACGGAAGAAACATAAAACCAACAGTGTATAGCTCGGCAACTTAGTTCTGGCACACAAACGGCAGTAAGCTCCGCCCATTACCAAAGCTTTCTAGTATCTTTGACGTCATTTGACTCCGCCCATTAATTAATTCGCAGAGCGTACAAAATAGTTTCATGGCGAGGCAGTTATTGGTTTATAGTCTCGTTGATTTTTTTTATATAAATATATTCATAAATTTAATCGCGATTTTGCCATTCACAAAAATTTGTCTGCAGTATTCTTTTAAAATGAAGAATTTTTGGCAGTAATTCTTTTGATTAATCGTTCCCTCGGTAAGCTCACCATAGTCTAAGCACTGGAAGTTGCTCAAGATAGATGATAATAATTCATATATGGTACTAGACATTTCATAGTCTCTCGTTAAATTATTCATAATAAGATTCTATTCTGTGTAAAGGTTGGAGATTTGAAATATTACTCAAGTTTGTATAAGTTTTTTTCTGTTTATTTTAAATGAAATTAAACTCTATTGTTTCAGGATCTACTTTTACCTCTTGAATAACACTTCCCATGAGACTTAAAAATGTAGCGACTCTTGCATGTCCGTTAGGATTGCTTAAAATTGATGTAGATATGTATATAGATTGACGAGATACCCTCTTAGAGACATAGTGCAAGAATCTGTGATCCATTCCAAGTTATCATTCTCCCAAGCTTCGTTACATTAAAAAATGACTAATAAATAATTAATCTCTTTATTACTTCTGGATAATTAGTGTTTTTGAAGCTTACAAGGCACGTCTACTCTCTCTCTCTCCTTCCCTTCTAATTCGCAATGGGCCAATTCACACTTAAAGTCAATGTATTTGAATATGATGATGGTTCGAAGAGTTTCCAACCTATCTTGTGGATAATGTTAGTTTATATGTGAATAATTTCCAACTTTACTTGTGGATAATGAAAACTGCGTGCAGAAAAATGCAACACCCGAAAGAGCAAAGTTAGAGGGTTGAAATAGACACATTTATAATTTTAACTTAATCAGTAAATGATTGACATACAGCAAAAAATGGCTTAAATTAAAATTGAAAGTTTGAATTTTTTTTTTTTTTATATCAATATTAGGTTAAAATTCATTCTCAGACTGTAATTGGCATGTTTTGAATGAGATGTAAGCGCGAGGGATTCGGCATTTAAATGTTGTTCAAAGGGCAAAAGTAATCGTTAATATTGTTGAGAGACAACCTTAATTTCCAGAGAAGAATGAACTTCAAATAAAAGAACAAATTTCAAAAATACTTAGTTCTCTAAGAATTGGATTTCATACCAATAAACTAGGTTATATTAATTCAAAATAGTGATAGAATATTAAGGATACATTTCTTTTTAATAAAGTTTCTTACAGTTATGTTTATCTCAGTGATGGCTATATGAATTGAAACGCTGAGATCCGGGTTCGAGCCCAGTAGTTACTGCTCTTAGATTTTCCTCCCCCAAGGAGGCTCGTCGGCTGCCTGGTGATGTCATTTCAACGGAATAAGAGGTCGGCAGAGAAGACTTCGGGTGCCAATGACTTCAAACCTCAGATATTTACGCGCTTTTGTTTTTCCCGTTCTTTTTCTTTTTCGAAAATTCCTTTTTCTGTTTGAAACTGTTAAGTAAGTTTCTATAGATACTAGCAATCAGTGCATGTATTAGGGATCATGATCTTCTCACGATGTAAGCAATTTTCCATAAGTAAAGCTAATGCCGCAACCAAATTTCTTGAAAAGTTTTAACTAATTCGAATTGTAATATTGGGGGAAGTTTTGTCCTCGATTGTATGAGTCAGTAATAATGAACAACTCTTTGAATGGGATACCTAGTTGGGCGTCTGTTTATCTTGATGACATTGAATAGAGTAATTTAAGCCTTTTAAAAAGCTTATGATCTTTTCAGGAAATATTTCTTGAGATAAATGCAATTAATCTGATATGACCGGTCTTCAACTCATTAATTGCTACAAAAATTAATTTTTTTTAAATTAACCACGAACAATGAATCGGCCTTTGCCAATTATAGAAACTGAATTAAGATTTATATGATTGGGATTTCCAATGTACTAATGTCCCTAGTAAACTTTGGTTTGATATACAATGGTAGATATACGAAAGAATCTAATGCTGTACAATTTAAAAAAACACAGGAAATCATTTTTGAAAAAGCTAAGGGAGGATGACTTACAAACTGTTTTTCCTGGAGATTCAATGATGATAACCAATCTGTATTGCTTTTGGCACGAGGTTTACTGTTGTAAAAGAAAATATTATGATCGTATCAAATTTTGGGAATTGAGTTTACCACCGAATTTATGATCCGTGTTATGAAAAAAAAACACATTCTGTACGAAGGATCTATGTATGTTAGGATAAACGAAATCTCTAAAAAAAAACGATATGATTGCAGGAAGCACAACTCTCATCCCAAAAGCAGATAATTAAAAATGTGAATATATTATGTTCTTCCGGTTTTTGCAATTTTCTTTGCACATGCTTTAACAATTTTTTTTTTTTTTAAATATCGAATGCTAACTTTAATAATTTGCTTTTGAAAAAGTTATTAAATATATCGAAACTTTGGTAATTTTTGTTTCATTTTTTTACTACAAATACTAATATTTAAAGCAAGAGTAAAAAGTGAGAATATTTGCATTCGAGTGTATAAATATCATTTTACTCATTAAAGTCGCAATAACCATATGAATACTTCTTTGCTTAGCTGTAGAATTACCAACAATTAATTTTCATAAGAATTTAATTTGTTTTTTTCTTTGGTTGTTACTGTAGAAACAAATGCATCAACAATATGTTTTGACATAGACCAGGAAATGAGGTTATATGTTGTTATGTAATATGTAGTTAAAGGGAAAAATGACTCACATTTGTTCCCGTTGGCGACCACCGCTCAAGACAATTCAGTCCAATAAAATGGAGCTGCAAAGAAACAAGCAATAGGAGTTGGATCTTCTTTCCTAACTAAAGCCCATCCCTTCAAGATAAATCCGGGTGACTGTGGTGTATCATCTTTATGCTCTCATTTATTATTTCCTGCAATAACAAATTCATCTGCTTAGGTGAACACATCTATTTTTTAGTTTTACATATGTAATATATTTTAGGGATCAGCTTTTACATTTTGGAAATTATAAAGGACTTCAAAATATCCCAACTTCCAGCGACAACGTTGTTTTATTTTATTTACATCTCTAACCTCATTATGCAAATTGACCTTAAAAATACTTTCATCACCGTCCCATACATATCCCACTAACTGAAGTTTCAGTACAATCTTCTTCTTCAAATACAATAATCCAAAATCTTCCATTTCCAGAAACTCCAAATATCTGCCAAGACTTTTGAAGATTGCGCCATCATCTGATATCTTATCGGCTTTCTTGTAAGGAGTCATAGTGGTCTACCACAACTATCTGGATATGACTATAATGCACACCACCACACAGAGCTCTTGTCAATCTTGAAAAAGCTAATCAATAAGTTTAGAAGAAGCTATATTAATGTGTGGTGTTGTGTTGTATGTTTGTTGCAGCGTTTTAAAATAATTTTAAGAAGTGTGACTAGAACTTAGAGAATTAGGAAATAGTATTTAACTACGCTTAGAGACAACTACTTTAATGACTAGTTTGATTTTTATACCTAAATACGAACGAGCTAACTAAATTTAACTAGAATAAATAACGGACATCGAGACAGTGTAGAACACTTCTTGCAAATATCTACGTGAAGCGTTATAGATTCCTTGAGCAACTATATTTGGTCCCTTATACTAGCTTCGCCGCATATCATCGGTTCCTTTACAATAGAGTTCGCCTAATCTTTTGTTTGTCACTAACGGTTCCTAGTCCCTTTCACTAGCCAACTGTCCCATTATTCCTCTAAACGGTTATGTTAAAATTTCTAATTTTCCTGCTCCTTGCTCCTATCACAAAGTCCAAAATCATGAATCACCAGAGCAAACAACAAAGCCATTTTTCAAGAAAAATGTTTCAAATATTGTTAGAGAAGAAGGTTAGCAGTACGTGAAAAGGGCGGTAACAATGCAGTTAACCTTAAGTAGTTGTAATCATGTCTTGGTACAATTCAAGTGCTGTTGTCATTCAGTTATTTGTGCTAAAATTCAATAAATAATTTTGCTACCAGATTTGAATCATATTTGAGTCATAATATCCTAATAATTATGATGTGGTAAAAGTATGGTTTTTAAGTTGTATGGTAAGTATGGTTTTTAGAAGTAGATTGTAGATTGTTGTTGGGGATTATTGCACTGCGACTTGAAAGATCTATTGTGCCCCCCGGGCTTTCTCCAATGCACAGCCGGCCTCCAAGCAGCGTTCTCTAGCTACAGACAACACTGACCATTACCGGACAGTGAGTTGTAGGGACTCCAAGGAAAAAAAAATCTAAGGGAAACCTGCTGGATTCGAACCCGGTACCTCTGCATCGCTAGTCCAGCGCGCTAACACTGAGCTAATACCTTGGCTTTCGCCTATTAACTAGGGACGGAGACCCTAGTTTGTGTACTGTGTTCGTCCTTGTCTGTAAAGTGTAGAGTATATGTAGTGTAAGTGTATTGTGTACTGTTCTGATGAAGTGCATGGAGTACTGAGGTATGGTAAGCAGTGGGGTCGCTACTCCCCAAGTAACTGCATTGCGGGCTTTTTAACAAGTATGACAAGAACTTTGAGAATTAGGATTTAGAATTTAAAAGAAAAGTGCGTAAATATCTGAGGTTCGAGGTCATTGGCACCCGGAGTCTTCTCTGCCGACCTCTTATTAAAATAACAAGGACATCACCAGGCAGCTGACGAGCCAAATATGCAGTAAAAATGTCGTTTCCGTGAAGTCGTTTTTGAGAAACACCTAAAAAAAAATTCATTTAGTTAAGCCTTGCTTTTTGCTTAACGATTTCAAGATACGTGGAAAAATCAACAATGCGTTATAATATTTCCACATTATATGCACATTCCCATATATATGTATATATTGTGCGCAGCCAATATATTTTCCAACGCACGACCGGCCCCCAAGCAGCGTTCTCTAACTACAGACAATACTGCCCATTACCGGACAGTGAGTTGTAGAGACTGCTAGCAAGAAAAAATCTAAGGGCAGCCTGCTGGATTCGAACCCGGAACCTCTGCAATGCTAGTCCAGCGCGCTACCACTGAGCTAATCCCTTATCTCATATATATGAGATATATACCACTGAGCTAATCCCATAATATATATATATATATATATACGGGATCAGAACTGTTTAATGTATTGAATTATCTTTTGAGGAAAACGTAGCTTACAACTTCCTCCAAAAACCATAAAATAATGTTTCCATGAAATTTATTCCAAATAAAAGTAATGGGGCTAAATGTGTTTAATTGGAGTGCAAAATTTTAAAGAAATACCTTGGAGTAATTTAACTGAAAAGCAAAAAAAATGTGTGAGTAATCATCTCGCACTTTCAGTTAAAAGATTTCTGAACGAAATTTTTTGTTGGATCTCTTGATGATAAATTAAGCGGAATCAACTTTGACCTTTCTATCATTTTCTGTTTTTTAAATATTGTGTTTGCACGCTGACACACACACCCCACCCACACCAATAACGCCTTACTGTATAAAAACAAATTGTTTCCGATTCAGGACATCACCTCAAAACATGTATTTCAAGGAAAAAATTTGGTTATAAAAATAGAACAAGCCCGGATTTAGTAATTTTTATGAGACCAACTAACAGAATACACAATATTAAATTGCGCTGGTCATTTGTATTTTAAAATTTGTTATTAATTTATTATATAATTTATTATTTACATAACTCGAATTAAGGATCCTTTTTACAAGACAGACCATTCCACATAAAACTCAACAATATATTCAGTACAGAAAGACAATACTAGCGGGACTACCATAAGGGGCAATCATGAGCCCAATACTCTTCAACCTCTACTCCTCGGACATACCTGAACCTACTACAGCGACATTAGCTATCTCCGCGGACGATACCATGTTAGCCTCCTCCAACACAGACATTAACGAAAGCGTTACTGACTTACAAACATCAATAGACTGTATATCTAGCTGGTTTCACCGATGGAAGCTAAAGTTAAACCTATGAAAATCTTTGCTCTCCGGCGGTTTCGAAATGAAGACCTACGGCCTACTTACAATTAACAACCAGGAAATTCCCTGGAAACCAAAAGACCAAGGAGTGCGTTATCTGGGCGTAATCCTTGATATAAGACTCACCTGGAGATACACCCGACTGAAACAACCCTACTCATTCACACATTAACAGAAACATTTCCAGGCAAACACTCTTGCACCACACTACTCTATAAAACTCTTCTTAGACCTCTCCTTGACATACGCCTGACCAGTTTGGATAACAGCTAGTGTAACGGCAAGAGAGAGAGAGAGCACAAGCCCGACCGAGAGAAAACAGACTCTTTCTGGTACTCTCTCACTTAAGCAGGTTAGAGTGGGGAACCTGTATATAAGCCAGTGAGAGATCTAGATATGGAGTTATCTATCAGATTCAACCATATACATCACATCGTGTCATAACTCTATTCTACCACTTTATTCTATAAAATCATTACAAGTCCAGTGCAGTTTGTATTGACTTATAGCCATATTATGACAGTGTCTTCATATCTTGTCTAATTAATCTAACCTAATTTTTCTCCTCATCAACTCCATTATAGCTAACAACACACTGACAAAAACGATTGTAGACTTTCCAAAACAAGGTACTGCGAAGTTGCATTTAAACGCTCCCTGGTTGTCAGAAACACACAAACACACAGAGGAACTTGATATGACAGATATATATACCCACACACACACCCACATGGCTAAACTTACAGACAATTTGTTCCTATCGCTTCACCTTCAACTTCAAATTACGTCATAGGCGAGCCTACATCATCCAGAAGATTGAAAGTCAGACTCTCTCGGAGAAAACTCATCTTTGTTTTATTGTTTTTGTTCTTTTTCTTTCAATTAGCGCTATATATAAAGCTCTAAGTGAGCTGTCCCATACTAATTTGTGAATAAATAAATTAAAAAATATATATTATTTACAATTTAAATGTTATTATTATTTAAGTTTTATAATTATTATTTATTTTTAATATTTAATAAAATTTTACAAAAATTATTAAATAAAAAAATAATCAAAAAAAAAAAAAGAGGGAATGCATATTTGTAAACTAATAGATTTATGTGACAAGATAATGCAAGAAGAAATTTATATCAATGAGGTACAGTTTGACATGTTATATACATCCAGAAAAACTCTGTTCTCTTTGGTGGGTATAGAATGAGGAGAAAAAAAAAATACCCTGAAGATTTATTCGTTGCTATCACAAATTGAAGCCTGCTTTTAGTCAAACTAAACCATGAGATAGCATTTTATTTTTCACTTTCAATCTGTTGCAATTATTCTCTAAAAAATCATTTGTATAAAACAAAACATTTATAATTTAAACTAAATAAATCACTATTAAAATATAAATTAGTATATAAATTAAATTTAATTCAGGATTTTTTTGATAAACTGATCTTCTTAATGTTCATTTTATTTTAGTTTTTTTTTTTAAATTAGAAAACCATTTTCTTGTCTACTTGTGGAGGCAAAACACATACTTCAGATCACTATAAAATATCCATTACTGTAAGAGGGGATGTATAAAAAAAAAAAAACATATTTGATTTAAATATTATTCCATTAGAGAGAGAGGTCTGCAAAGTCAGTTTAATATTATGAAAGAATGTTAAATCTTTCATATTAAGCTTTTTGTTTAAGCAAATTTCTTCATTTCTGTGTTGGGCTTTCATGATAACAAATACAAAATTATTGGTTTCAACATTGATTAAAAAATATTTCTCTTTTAAAAATATACAGATAAGAAAATCCGACGCTGTATCTGGTAATACGAATTCCCAAATAAATGGTAGAGTCGTATAATAATTTGAAATAGTACTTTAGAAGAAAGCATCAAAATCCCCTTTAAATGATTTTTTTTTTTTTTTTTGAGAATATTGATTCAAGTAAAAGTTATAGACTTACACAGTAAAGAAACGTAAAACGTTGAAACTTTTTTCGACAAAATCGTAAAAAAATGTGAAAAAATCTATTTAGGAAAGCAATATGCCCAGTTGAGAGATTTTCGACTAAACTCTTATTGTTGCGTCCACTCATAATACTCAAACAAAATTTCATGTTATATAGGTATATATATCAAGGTAAAATAAGATAAATATCAAGGAATATAAAGTACGAAATGCTTTGAAAGAAAATGTTTAATATTAGAATATCTATATATATAAAAGTGTTTAATATCAGAATATCTATATATATAAAAAAATTCAGCATCCGTATGTTTGTGGCCGCAAAACTCGAAAAGTAGCGGATGGCTTGACTTGAAATTTTGACACAACGTTGCATTTCTATATAAAGAGTGTTTATATATACTTTTTATTCCAATGTTCCCACGGAAACGCCAAATTCCAAGCGTTTCGCGAGTTTGCTAGAAATAGACAGACGCAGACCCGTTGCGATGGTGGCGCGTTCTCTGAATCTCATTCTCGACTACTTATAAGTACCTCTATTCCGAAGTTCCCATGGGAGCGGGAAATTCCGAGCGTTTTGCGTGGTTGGCAGAAACAGACAGGCGCACACGCGTTGCGATCGTGGCGCGCTCTCTGCCGAAGATATTCTGCACAGAATAGGTCAAGAAACACATAATCATGGCTTGGATTTCACAGAAGAAATATACAATGAAGCGCTAATCTTCATTGAGTATCTTTGTCTTGCAATGTGTGGCAAGTTGTTAGTACGATTGAGAGCTACAGTATCGAATAGAATCAATGCAACATTCGAGAGAGAACTGCTCAGAGAGCAATCATACCACCAGAAATGACTTGAGCTATTCGTCCAAGAAAATGCACTGAAACCTTCAAGAGCAAAAGATAGCATTTGATACCATCATAAAAGCTGTGACCAACCAATCCGGTGGATTTACTTTTTGGCTCCAGGTGGAACTGGAAAAAGTTCTTAATTTCCTTAATCCTTGCTAAAATCCGTTCAAATGGCCATATTGCGTTAGCACTTGCTTCTTCAGGTAATGCTACTACGTTGATGGAAGGAGATAAAACAGCGCATCAGATGGTAGACGATTAATAGTTAAAAAATTGAATAATCTAATTGAAGCAACAATTCTCATTGGACCTAATAAAGGTGAAGACGTACTACTTCCACGAGTACCACTCATTCCGACAGATATGGCGATCGGGTTGAAACGACTTCAATTTTCAATAAGTCTTGCGTTTGCTATGACTATCAATAAAGCGCAAGGGCAATCTTTGCAAGTGTGTGGTTTGAATTTAGAAAACGAATGCTTCTCTCATGGGCTTCTCCCTAATGTCACATGCTCCAGAATCGGTAAACCATCTGATCTTTATATTTATGCAGAATACGGACAAACAAAAAATATAGTTCATTGCCATTTTGTAGCTTTACGATAAAAGAAGACTTTCAGTAAAAACATTTTTTCTTTCTTTCCTTTCAGTTCACAGCAACGCAAAGTAGGGTATTAAATTGAATGATGTGTTTTCTTGCTGAATCTATGTAACTATCATACTTCTATTTACTTCCCTAATAATTAAAATCAGCCTGAGCCACAGCTAAGCGTGGCCGGGTTTAGCTAGTACTATATACAAATTAGAAAAATTTGTGTAGTGATTTGGTGCAAAGTTTAGGAAATCATTATGAGTCTTTACCGAAGCAACCGTATCGAAAAATGAAGAAACTAATTAATGAAGTTACACTTATGGTTGTCGGATTTTTACCGTAACCATCATATCAGATCCCATGTTGGTATCTAAAAGGAATAACAGTATCAGAGTTTAGAAGTTAGAGGACGTGGCTATAAATACAAATTCATTGCACCCTAAAAGATCTCCGGTGACTCCTTTAGCCGTCTGTTTTCATACAAAAAATATAGTTGTTTTTATTGTGTAAATGTATAAGAGTATAAGTGAGTGTGGGTGTTAGTTGGAGCTAGAATTTGGCTCAGGAACGCTAAATCCAAACAGTTCATAGATCAACTGCTTCTAAAGCCATATGTTTCAATTTGTAAGTGCTGGGTTTGTCAACGTAGGTGTGGTTAAGATTATGTGTTAGGTTTGCCGCAGTATGTCTGAGCTTAGTGCAATTTTCATATTTGATACATTTTATTCACACGCACACACACACACACACTTACAAGTCATTTGCTAATTTTATTTTTTATCATATTCAGTGAATCTCAAAACTTGTATTCCTAGCTCAATTCGAAAATTGTGCTTTATATGCTTCCTTTAAATATGTCTTAAAATAATAATCTAAAAGAAGAGCTTTGTAACAGTCTTATAGAAAGAAACTTGAAGCAGAATTCGAAAGAAGAAGTCTCAAAACAAAAAAAGTTCAAATAGTCTTTTTATTCAGACAGGCTTACAACCGATCGTGGGTCTGGTCAAAGGCGTATAACAATCCCATTTTACTATATATTGCTCATATGAGCCTTGCGACAGGAGCAAACTGCCTTTCAGGAACAGGACGTGAAACGTTAGATAACTGCTAGATTATTGTTTTTTTTAATTTAAGGCGCGTCAACATCTATGGTCATTGGCGCCCGGAGCCTTCTCAGTGCACTGCCGGCCTCCGGACAGTGTTTTCTCGTTACAGACATCACCGGACAATGACCTAGAGGCTCCTAGGTTGAAAAAATTTAAGGGTAGCACAGCTGGACTCGAACCCGGGTCCTCCGCGTGGGAGTTCAGTACGCTAACGACTTAGCTATTCCCTACCGTAGAGATCATTGTTTGAAAATACCCAAAATTGCCATGATAGACTGATGTGTTGTTAAGTCCTCAATTCTCTAACCGTGACTGCTGCAGAGGCTCCTAGGAAGAAAAAATCTAAAAAAATCGGGTCCTCCGCGTGGGAGTCCAGTACGCTAACCACTTAGCTATTCCCTTCCCTCCCTACCTAACTATTCCCTACATATTTACAATTGACTAATCTCTTCAACCATAATTCTTACTGGATGTTTAGTGGCTTTCAATTTACATGAATGGGAGTATCTAAGCTATATACGAAGAAAGCGTAACTTCCCCTCTCCCACAAAACCGAAGAAAATTCCAAACAAAAGTTATAGGCCTCTGTATAGAAAGATAGTATTCCAAGTCCGATGAAACCCGTCAACTGAAAACTGAAAAACTATTCCATAAATTCGCACTACCGGTCAACCAATTTTCAAGAATTTCGGAATTTTGGCATCTCATTTTATCGTAATTTGTATTGTCTAGTTAATAGAATGATATAATAAACTGAAATATCACTTTAGAGGAAAAATATAACGCCTCCTCTCCACCAGAACTCTTTTTAAATGAATTTTCCCGAAAAAATGGTTCAAATAAATCTTTTAGCTTTGCGTAGCATGTTTAAAGAAAAACTTTGGATCAAATTTTCTAGAAAATCGCAAAAAACTGAAAAGTTCAATCAGTAAAGTGTTTTTGACCGTTTTTATCCAAAACCTAATTGTCAGGTTCCCTGCGGGAAACATTCTGCGACTTTACCCTTTTAGGTCAAAACGTATATTTCCGGTGAAAACTCGATATCAAAAAAATTTGACACGATTACAATATTTCGTAAGAGAAAGTAAATTAATGATATCACGAAAAATAAAAAATCAAAACATCTGAACCAATTAAATAAATAAAATAGACACACTTTTTACGAGATGCATTTCTCTAGCATGGGATGTTAATAGTGCAAGTAACAATCTACGCCAAGACCAAGACAACCTACACATCAAAAAATTATCTTTGGCCAGCACCTCTTTTAGTAGTTATTCTTTCAATCTAAAAATCTTATTCTAAGTAAAACCGTGTAAATGTATGATTAATAAGTGTAAACAAATGAGTAAAAAATGTAAATAGAGGCATGTCCGATCAATTAAAAATTTTAGCTTGTTCTATCATAAAGTTATTTCTTGCGATTTCAAAACATATGAGGAGAAAAAATAACTTTAACAAGTTCTACACAATTTTTAAACTTCTGAATCCAACAGATTTAAGCGTTTTTTATGATCATATCTCAGTTTATTAGAATATCAATAAAACCGTCCACAGAAAAGCAAACTTAACTGACGTATATTTCCGGTGAAAACTCGATATCAAAAAAATTTGACACGATTACAATATTTCGTAAGAGAAAGTAAATTAATGATATCACGAAAAATAAAAAATCAAAACATCTGAACCAATTAAATAAATAAAATAGACACACTTTTTACGAGATGCATTTCTCTAGCATGGGATGTTAATAGTGCAAGTAACAATCTACGCCAAGACCAAGACAACCTACACATCAAAAAATTATCTTTGGCCAGCACCTCTTTTAGTAGTTATTCTTTCAATCTAAAAATCTTATTCTAAGTAAAACCGTGTAAATGTATGATTAATAAGTGTAAACAAATGAGTAAAAAATGTAAATAGAGGCATGTCCGATCAATTAAAAATTTTAGCTTGTTCTATCATAAAGTTATTTCTTGCGATTTCAAAACATATGAGGAGAAAAAATAACTTTAACAAGTTCTACACAATTTTTAAACTTCTGAATCCAACAGATTTAAGCGTTTTTTATGATCATATCTCAGTTTATTAGAATATCAATAAAACCGTCCACAGAAAAGCAAACTTAACTGACGTTAAAATTAATGTTGAATAGATTTAAAAAAATTGCTTCCGCATATAACGTATAAAGTTTCGGAAACAATTGAAGCTGCATACAAGGATAATAGACAATTTCATTTAATGGAACAACTTCTTATATAGTTGAAGGAATGAACATTTTTTTTCTTGAACGTCTAAATAAATATAAATACTTTATTTAAAAATAAATAAAATTAAATAAAACGGAAAATTGAGATTCCTCTTAACAGAAAAGCATCCATGTTCACTATAGGGCTGAAAGAAAGTAGAAGTTATAAAAGTTAAATCATATTAATTTGATTTTCATCAGAAGTTAGATGTGTTCATTTGGAAAAAAAGTTTGTTTATTTAAGTTTGTTATATTAATTAATTTAGATGATCATGTTATCAGACCATTTTTTTTTTTTTTTATTGCAAGTTAAGCAAACTTTACTATCAAAGTGAGTAGGCGTTTTTGTTGGACGCTTGAAAGCAGAGCAAATTTTCTCCTCAAATAGCATATATTCTTCTCACTTGCTAATTTATAGTATTTTTGTCTTAATTTTCAATACCATTTTTTTTAACATTCATAATTATTGAATATGTGGTTGGGTCCGCAATGCTGGATAACATCTACGATTTTATCCGTCTTTGTAAACAAGTCGTTAGGTTTGCAATCAATTCGTGGAGAGAGATGACTTAAAACTATATGTGAAAAGCACTGCTTGATTCAACCAGCGAAATCAACCATTGTCGTTCGTAATATAAACATATACGTACTTTAAGTCATCTCTCTATACGAATTTGACACCTTACTCTGACGATGGATGGAAATCCGAAGTCGGTCGAACCAACAAAATGAAGCATGATAAGACCGGATGAAATCATGGACAATCATCATATTTTCAGAAAATGGAAAATATTGATAGCTTTATTGCAATGGTTGACTTAGTTTAGAAACTGTATGTTGATTCTCTCGGATTTGTTACATTAAAAAGTAACCATAAAATAATGTAAGTTGAACTATATACTACATTAAGCCTCATTGGCGCATACATCTCATAATATACGCCGAATATGAAACTATTGATATTCTAATTCCTAATGGAACGTATTACTAAATCCTAGTGGTATTTCTAGTACCTGGGAAATATTCATACTTTAATAAGACAATGAACTGTATTTCGTTGCCAAATATGTATGGAAGACCACGCATTATGACATGTCCTGATAACTTAAACAAACTATCATAAGTTATTGTGTTATGGTTGGTTTCGCAGAACTGGAAAGCGTCAGAGATATTTTCTGCGACACCCCGCTTCTTTTTTCGTGGTCATCGACCGGTTTCGAGAGTTCGCCCATCATCAGGTTGCATTTGTCAGTGTGTCAACTAAATGTGCTCTGTGCAAATCTATGTTATCACAGTGTTTGACAAATGCATCCTGATGATGGGCGAACGCCCGAGACCGGTTGATGACCACAAAAAGAAGCAGGCTATAACGGAAAATATCTCTGATGTCATGTTACTTCGTCAATATGGAAATAAAAGTCCAAAATTCGTCAGAATACAGAAAACCCAAGACAGCCTCCAGGATTCAGTCTTAGGACCATTTTTCTAAACCATGCACTTCGATGAATTTTTAAACATGAAATTAGTTGCGAGTCAAAATAGTCCGTACTCGGGTAGTTTTAGTCAAAGGGGACTCAAGATCACATTAGATGTAAAAGTTTACTTAGTTCTGAGTAAAATATTACATAAGGCTATACACATAAATTAATAGGGTCTTCGACAAAGACTTGCACATTAATGTTGATGAGCAAATTTGCTGTACATAATAATCCCTACTAGGTTAGATTAAAAAAATGTTCTATTCATGTGAAGATTCTATAACGTACTTTGGTGTTATCCTGAAAGAAAGTGATCTTAGATCAAATGTGTTAACATGTTGATTATTTAGGGATATAAGAAATACAAGATAAAATTGGAGAATAAGAGGCTGCAATGTGCGGCTCAAATACGATGGTGTAGTCTTGCATTTGGTAACCTAAGCTCCGATGTATGGTTTTCTCCACCGCTGATGTCAGTAATTAAAAGGAAGAAGTAAAGACTATGCTGCTTGTGATCATTAGATATTGCAGGACTATGTGAGGCTCTACAGATTATTCCGGATAAAATTGTACAAGGTGATTTGTAATGGGATTTGTAATGGGTTGAACTAAGTATTAAAGAGACGGTTGAAGAAGCACATCTCTCGCTCACTTTTTTGTAAGTATAAGGGAGAGGAGCTCTGCCGACAAATATGAATGAGGTTAGAATTTCCTAGGAATATCCCTGGTGGGCAGCCTTCGAAAAAGAGAGAATCACTTAATATTTCATTCTTAATATTGAATTCAATCTTAAAAAAATAGGTGTTTTTTTCATCTGGACGTGTTTTTTCATATGTTTTCTTATGATAAGGCAAGGTCATTTAATAGTAAATTGAAAACTTTGGGGTTCCAGAAGTGTAATCAGTATTTCACATCCTCCATGGTCAGTTGTAAGATGACTTAAGCAGTTAGTAGGGATTACAATGCAAGATTCATATTGGATTGGTACATGGATACCAATAAACTTCAATTGAAGATCTCTGTTTCCAAAAAAAACATTCATATCCATTATTCAGTGAATTGACAAAAGTCAAGTTGTGAATTGACTAAACTACTTTTATTGAATATGTGGATGGGTCCGCAATATTGGATAACAACTGGTATTTTATCCGTCTTAGCATGCATATTCCTTTTATTCTTGACCGGTTTCGGATTTTCATCTATCTTCAGAGCAAATACACCAACTTCGTGTAGTGAGTTGACTTCAACGCAATGTTTCTGTTACACTCACACTTGTTGGTTTGTTGATTGTTGATGTAGGATTGGAAACAGGTTTAAGAAATATCATAATATAAAACATTTATATTATCGGTTCTCTAAGTCATACAGAAGCTATCTGATAGAGATCATATAGCTGATGTCTATAATTAAGCGTGAACTCGGAAGCGTAACAGGATAAGCGCTTAGTGAAGCACGCAAATCCACTACAAGACAAATACAAAGAATAACAAAGATGATTTGGATTTTCTTACCTTGAAAATGTGGTCAGGATAAACAAGCAGCGTATGCTGAGCTGGAGAAGCTGGAAAGGACGTTATGAAGCGTAAAAGGTATATAGGAGGCTGGGTATATGTATACATATGTTCGAGTATGGCTATGTATGAAGGGGGGTTATGGGAAAAGTAAATTGGTGAGTGGAGCGGTAGGAAAATTGTGCGCTTGGTGATGCGAATAAGTCCTTTCAGAAGCTGGTTGGAGGCAGAGATGAAAAAACTGTTATAAGCATAATACAACCGAGGAGGCGGTGATCTTAAGAAAGAAGCAGTGAAGATTTTGATGCAGTAGAACAACACACACACACATATATATTTTCATTAGAAGAGAACAAGCAAGCAGGTGAAGCAGGCAAGTGACGAAAAGGATGTCTTAGCAAGTGGAAAGTCAAGTCGAGGAAGAAAAACCAACGTCCGGTAACGGGAGAGAAAAAAACTAAGAGATGCAGTGAATAATCCCAAACCGCCAGCGAATTGGCGGGAAAGAATTAATAGTCTGAAAGCAGGATATCTGGCCGGACGATGCGCGCGTTATAGTACTATTGGCAGATATACCTTGCAAGAAGACGAAACAATTAATCAATATAAAATAATTTTATAAGCTGTGATGAAAGTAGAATATTGTTTGATAAACAAAAGGATATTTTGGTCATCTTTAATTACCATTTCTTACTTATAATTATATCGGATAATGTTTTATTTAACAAAATGTGAATCTAAACAAATATATAAGCTTTAAAAAATAAAATAAAATAACAGAATGAAGAATCCATTATATAAGTGTTTACTCTACTAATGTACTAAACAATAATACATTACTGTCAAGCAGGCCATAATTTCAAGCTCTTACTACCAAGAAAGATTTATATTATTGGCAATTCATTTAGTTACATAATATCTCATCGATGTCAAAATTATTGACGAGAATTCCAAACCTTCATTTTATTATCATTCAAAAATAATCCAAACAGTTCAGAGAAAATAATAAAACAATATTATTATAATTATAATGATAATCAATTTTTATTCTGAGTAAATTCATTTCAACCAGCTTTTTTTATTTCAAGTGTAGAGACCGCCATAAGCGATATTATGGACTTTTATATATACACCAACACTCACCGGATGTTGAATTACGATGCCAATGAAATATAAATTACCGGAAATATCAGCAAAATAGACTGTCGGCAAGGCTTTCAAGCAAAATAGAAGTTATGATTGGAAATAAGAAAGAATAAACCGAGAAGGTTATTGAATTTCTGAAAAAAAGCTTCTCGGCTGAATATGAAATGAAAATGTAATATTAGAATCAGTTTAGTGGAGGAACAATGTAGAAATGCGATTGTGTTGTAAGGGATGAAGGTATGTTCTAGTGTCTAGGTACTAGTGACAAAGTAGATGATAGATCATATGGAATTTAGTCAGGTTGGATACTCAGTTATTTATCATAATTAGAATAGTTTACTGTTTTTGTCAAGGGGCATAAGACCATGTTATTATAACAATTCTAAAGCTCCCATCACTAGCATCAATCAAATACTACTTCAATTGGAATTTTGATTTTGAATCAAGTACTATAAATTACTAATAAAATACTACTTTTCTTCTTATTCAATCAAAAAACCGTTATAATATCATTTTGAAATTTCTTATAGGAATCATATTTTCATTCATAATTTGTAAAATATCGCTCAAAGAAAAAAACCGTTCAAGTTAATTTTTCTTATAAAAAAAGAGGAATCTAGTTCTTAAATAAAAACCACACCTACCTATTTGAAAAAATGAAGTTTGTGCCTGTATCTCGCTTCTGGAAGCACCAAAACATTTGCAAATTAAATTTGGTTTTCTAACAAAAAACTACGGGGACACGTATTTCTAGCTATCTTAGTTTCCGAGAAAAAGTCGTTATCCATACACCTTGGGTCACCCTGTATATATATATATCGACCCTTAGTATTCTTCAAGATAATGAAGTTTAGTATTTGAAATAAACTCAAGAAAGTGTCCGAAACATATAATTTCAGTTTGGATGAAATTAATAAAGGTGAACTAAAATAAGACAGGCCTATGAAATTGTTAGAGAGCTTAAATAATTATTAACAAACGGACGCCACTGAATTCTTTAGATAGTCATCCTTTCTAATCAGTAGCCTGACCGTAAGAATGGGGTTTAGAAATGCAGACAATAAGCCACAGATATTCCAAACCCTACTTCTGCGTATCCCACTGGGTGTCACCACATAGATATGTCAACTTTCACAGAGTTCTTATATACATAATATGAACATACAAACTTATGTATTGTTATTATAAAGCAATAAAACTTATTTATTATTATTATTATTATTATTTTATTACCAAATAAAAATTTGGAGAGGCAATAAAATAGTTCAATTTATTGACGAGAGAGTAAAATGTCATTTTTACTCATTTAATTTCACGTTTGCTCAGGTTTTTCACAGGCGATATAAATATAAAAATTTTTTTCTCAACATGATTATCATTGGATATGTGAATGGATCCGCAATGCTCGATAACATCCGTCGTGGAATGCATGTTTTTGTTGTTCCTGACCGGTTTCGGATTTTCATTCATCGTCAGAGTAAATTTATTAACAACATATCAATTAACGAAAACATTAAGTTTAAGTCAGCTCTCTACACGAATTTGATAACTTTAACAATGGATGAAAATCCGAAACCGGTCAGAACCAACAAAATGAAGCATGCTATGGCGGATAAAATCCCAACAACGATTATCGTTGGGGGTTAAGAAAACTGTACTCTAAAAAAACAAATGGCGATCCTAACAATAACTTATTCAAGGGTTAACGTCTCTTAGTCTGGGGATCCGCGGATGGTATTTACTATCTCATTCGTAGGATGTGTCGGTAGGTATGTTCATAATGAACTTATAAAACTTCCGCAGGATTTCCTGTCTTTATCAAGGCTTTAAATATAGATAGTCGTGTAGATTTGGAAAAATTTGAGAAATATAAAAGTACTTATTGACCGTTAATGAAATATGTTATGAAGAAATTTGGTGAGGATCGGTAAAGAAAGAAACATTCAATTATGCCAACGTTTCCGCAGAATTTCCTGTCCTTATCAAGGCTTTAATATATAGATAGTCGTGAAGATTTGGAGAAAGAATTTTGAGTGGAACTTTGACACATACACATTTGTTACATCGCAGAAATATAAAACAACCCTTGGCGCAACAGCTCATGAAGGGCCAAGGTTTGCCAGACGGCGATATGAATAGGGGGGCGAGTGCGCTGCCAATTGAGACTAGGATTATAGTAAAATTACTGGTTTACTTTTCTCGTTTAGAAAAACAAATTTTCAACAATTTGTATAAATTTTTATGTTTATTTATAGAGAAATGTTATTAAATTTACAAATGTACATTAAGTATTATTAAATGTACATTAAGTCTACAAAGGAATGATATTATTATTATTTACAAGGCAATTTCCTCTGCAGAATTCTCCATCTCAGTACTCGAGTAATTTTTGATTAAATTTACCGCTTATTTTGTTCGTTATTTACAGCAAAAAATTCGATGGACGCAGAAATGTTAAAAGATCTCTTTCTTTCTACATGCGCAAAGTTTTTATCTACTAAGCGATGAATTTCGTGTTGCTTGTTAAACATTACGAATATTGCATAATTTCTAGAATTATGTGCTGTCTTGAATAACAATTTTAAATTATCTCATGTTCTGGGGTTTTCAAACCGTTCTGAATGGCCAACGCATGGTTATCATTATAAGAGATGAAAAAGAAGTTAGGAAATGCACTATAAACAAGCTGCAATAAACAAGCTGCAGGATGATCTTAACAACATTAATTCGTGGGCAGTAGCTAACATGCTTTCCCTTAACCCAGACAAATCCAAAGCCATTGTCATTGGTTCCCAATTCCTCATAAACTCCACTGCTCCCTTCCCCACCCTTTTCCTCAACAACATCCCGATAAAATATTGTTCTTCTGTTAAAACCTCGGAATCATCTTCGACCAAAACCTCTCCTGGAAAAATCACATCTCCCACATTAACCGCCAATCCATATTTATCCTCAGACAGTTCAACATCTCCCGCCATCTCCTCCCAGCGAAGACCCGTCAACTCCTTGTGACCTCCCTTATATTCCCCCATTTCGACTATGGTTGCTTAGTGTACGGGGGACTCTCTGGAGATCTCGAGGCCAAACTTAAACGTCTTATGAACTGTTTTATTCGTTTTATCCTCGGAATCCCCAGAGACTCCCGCATATCGCACTTCTACCACGAGTTGAACTGGCTCTTCCCTATCTATCGTCGCCAGTACTTCTTAGGCTCTTTACTCTTTCAAGTCATCCAATTTCAAAGACCCTCGTACATCTTTAAACTTCTGAAATTTAAATCGTCTGTCCACACCCGTAACACACGCTCCCGTCCTTCCGATCTTTATACTCCCTCCCACCATACATCCGCTTTTCAAAAATCCTTTGTAATCCGTGCCACCTATTTATGGAACTCCTTACCTTTGTCTATCCGTCGTGCCTCCACTATTGATACCTTCAAGTCCCGTCTTTTTCACCACCTCTTATCCTCACAAGTCTCTCCGAACCCTTAGAAGATTCCTCTCTCTCCTCCTTATCATTCATGGCTTAATCATTTTCAATAATTATTATTATCAATTATTACTAATGATATATACATAATTGTCAAGGCCAGACATACTGGGCCACTTGTATTTTGTATTATTGTTCCTAAGGGACTTATGTCCCGGGACAAGAATAAAATTTTTCATTTCATTTCATTTCATTATAAACTGTCTGCCCTATATTTTATGTTTTTAATGTGTAATTTTTTTCAGAAATTAGTTGAGAATCTATAATAAATTAAAACGAATACTTTTTTTTTTCATTATTTTGGTAGACCTGAATAAAAAAGCCGAAGGTTAAGTCAGCCCTAGAATTCCATTAATTAAGTGAGGAAAATTGTTAACAGTTTAAGTTGAAATATTCCTTCCCCAAATTTAAAAAAATATAATTGGCTTTCCTATACATTTCCAAAACCAAACAAATATTTTTGTACTGCAATAATTATATAGGAAGTAAAAAAAAAAAAAATAGAAGTATTATTCTTGAGTAAATAGAAATGATAAATTATTTACTTACGACCCAGTGAAACTGTTTGCACTGTATTTTATGGTTTTAATGTGTAAATAAAGAAGAAATTCTTAAGAAAAAAACCCGTTTTTTTTTTTTATATATTAGTGACAAAGCAAAAATGTTAGACTACATTCCTGTAGATTGGAGTAGACATCAAGTGCGCTTACTAATGTACTCTAGGTAGGAGAAGAGTTAAAGGGCACAGGCCACCGATGTGGAGGCGGTAAAAGAGAGGACGTAAAACCTTAATATATATTTAATGCTTCTACCTCACAATAGGATTATAGTAAAATTACTGGTTTACTTTTCTCGTTTAGAAAAACAAACTTTCAACATTTTGTATAAATTTTTATGTTTATTTATAGTGAAATGTTATTAAATTTTATTTGAATATAAAATAATTAAATATATATAAAAGAAGGAGTTTTGTAATTTCATCAAGTCTACAAAGGAATGATCTTATTATTATTTATAAGGCAATTTCCTCTGCAGAATTCTCCATCTCCAGTACTCGAGTAATTTTTTATTAAATTTACCGCTCATTTTGTTCGTTATTTAACTATTAACTCAATAATTTGTTTTTCTAATACAACTAAAGATATTAGTATCCAGTTCATTGGGTCTAAAATAGTGGCTGGATTCTTAATATAATCATCTTTTCTTCTGGTGGTAAACCAATGTTGAAGAGGAAAGTCACAAAAACAGGTCCACTCCGGTAGTGTAGCCCCATTCCCTTTTTTCTTTTCATTTTATTGTTGGTTCAGACGGTAAGGATGACAATTCCCTGCTCAAGCGATTTATATTTAGTTTTTCAAAAACAAAACAAAAAATGAATGATCATTATATTCAACTTAAATTGGGCATTCATCTTAAGGTGAATTTTACACGGGCAGTGTTTCTGGTCAGTTATTGGATGCCATTGCAGTCTCTTGCGTATAAACACCGGTCAGTGTTCACAGCTATCTCGCGGTCAGTTAACTCACAAAACGCTGACATCGAAGTTTTATTTAACCGTGTAAACGTCACCATTTTCACTGGTATTCCTCGGTAACCACGAAATAGCGTTACAGAAATCACTGACCTTTACATCCGTCAATTCCTGGTCAATTACTTCTCTCACTTATGTCAAACATCTTGCTTATCTTCGCTGTGTGTGACCTTTTGTTTTACTATGAGGAAAAAATGGAAAGTAATGTGGTAAAATGGAAAAAATGCCAGAAGACGTCGGGCATTGGTCGAGCGATGAAATGCAAATTTTAATTCGTGAGTGACTGCGAGTTGCGACCATAATTTTAGAACACAGTTCTAGATCAATATAAAAACAAGTCTCTGCAGTAAGTATATTTAAATGTATAATAATGATTGATATATAATTATTGATTATAAGTATAGTTATTGATGGCAATCAGTAGATATTTCTAACTTTTTTTCACTTAAGTTAAGAGAAATGGGGTTAAAATTCAAATATCGAGTATTGCAATGAATGTGTAGAGAAAAAACGGTTTAGTGAGAATTGCGTCATTGCATAATTTTTTTTCTAGAAAAATATTTGAGAAATATAATTGAGAAATATAAAAGTATTTGTTGATCGTTAATGAAATATGTTATGAAGATATTTGGTGAGGATCGGTCAAGAAAGAAACATTCAATTATGCCAACGTTTCCATAGAGTTTCCTGTCTTTATCAACGCTTTATTATATAGATAGTTGTGAAGATGTGGAGAAAGAATTTTGAGTGGAACGTTGACACATACACATATGTTACATCGCAGAAACATAAAAAAAAAAACCTATGGCGCAACAGTTCATGAAGGGCCAAGGCTTGCCAGACGGCGATATAAATAGGGGAGCGTGTGGTAAGCACGCCGCAGTACCCACGCCGTTTAGTTCCAGCCTTCGCTACCTAGGGCGCTACTAACTGTAGCTTCCCACTTCCCCGTGTAGGTCCTGGGGTAGAATAGGCCTACGGTATGCCCTGCCTGTCGTAGGAGGCGACTAAAAGAGAGACCCTGCACTGGACAAGTTGTATCTTCCAATAAGATATGTATGAGTCCTTGTGTGGAAAGTAAAATCTAGTTGTTTCATTCTTACCTCAACAACTAGAGGCATTTTGGCGTAGGCTTGTGGCGAAGCCATCGCCCACCCTGCGGGGTGCAATCAGCCTCTGGCTTTCTAAGTTGGAGAATCCCTCCCCTAACCCATCCTGGTCCATTCCCCTTGCAGGGTTGCCTGCAAGTTACCTGGGTTACTGAAACCCCTGTGCTTGAGGCAATGGACAGGAATCAATAGACGGACATTAGATCCATCGGGCGTGCGATCAGTCACGCTAGCTCGTTAGAGTTGAAATACTGAACTACGGGCGCAAGCTATTTTCCGAGCCAATTGCTTGCCATTGAGGTAGGATTCGTAGTGGCCGTGATTTAACCAATAACTCCAATGACCATGGTCATGAGTTGAGCGGGAGGAGACTCGGAATATAATATTAACCCCCATTCCCAGCCCGCTGCTGGAAGCGCATTTGCTGGTGTGCCGGTTCACCAGAGCCTGCTAGAGAGTGCCTTCTCTAGCTTCTGGTAGTGGAGTGTGACTACGTTGTGGGATCACTCTGCGCGCTGGTTGAGCGTATCTCAACCTGCCCTTAAATGGGTCAAGCGGGGGAGTGCTTCAGCACTTCTGCTATGATCGGGCATTGCACTAAATGTCCTCCCATGGTGGTGACATCTCCTTCTTGTTAAACGATCCCGTTGCTTGCAACAGGTTCGGTCTAGAGAGATCCCCCGAAGTACCAGGAGGAAAAGGGGTATACGGGAAGAATGTAGCTTCCGACTTTCTATTACGAAGCTGGGTTAACCCAACTTTGCCCTCACGGGAATCGAACCCTGAATTCTTGCACGAAAAACGAGTGCGCTAGCCACTAGACTAATGCGTAAAGACGCAGAAACATAAAAAAAAGAAAATTAAAATTTACTAGTTTCTTGTCTTAAATCATCTACAGAAAAAAAAAATGAAATTAAATTCCTTCAATTATAAGCATTTTTTTTTTTTTTTGTAAGACAAGAAACTAGTAACTTTTAATTTTCTTTTTTTTATATTTCTGTGATGTAACAAATGTGTATGTTTAAAAATTCTTTCTCCACATCTTCACAACTTTCTATATATTAAAGCCTTGATAAAGACAGCAAACCCTGTGGAAACGTTGGTATAATTGAATGTTACTTTCTTGACCGATCCTCACCAATTTTCTTTATAACATAATTGATGAATGAATACCTTCAGGACAAGAAAGTTGTATCTAAATGTTTTTGCCAATTGAGACTATCATCTGCCCTAAATGAAATTTTAAAGAACTGAATCCATAAAAAAATTCTCTCTTTACAGACAACACTGTCCATCACCGGACAGTGAGCTGTAGAGGTTCCTAGGAAGAAAAATACTAAGGGTAGCACAGCTGGACTCGAACCCGGGTCCTCCGCGTAGGAATCCAGTACGCCAACCATTTAACTATTTCCTTCCCTAAAAAAGAATTATTTTTAGCAGTTAAAATTCAAAATTTCAATTAAGAGAAAAGATAAGTGCAAACATCAGATATCGATTTCGTGTGACGATTTCAATATTATATTTTTATATTTAGAAGTAGATATAGATACATTTTTTTTTAACCTTAACGAATTTGGAAAGTAGTCCACGACATTTAATCCAACTTTCGGTATATACATAATATAAAAAGTAAATCACCTCTATAATGAACAACCCAATCTTGTTTAGTATAATTTCAATCAATCATAATTCTTAAGTGACATTTATGGATTATCTATCTAAAAATGATAATCTCTTATTAAACATTGCACTGCATTGGAGTAACTCAAAAAAAAAAAAAAAAACAAATATAATGAATTTCAGAGCCTTTCAAATCAAGAATAATCCGGGAACTTAATAAAATGAGACGTTGAATAGAGTTATGTGCAAATTGCAATCCAATATAATAGAGTTGTCGAGTATATCTGCTTCAATTTAACTTTAAAGCACATGGATTGCAAAGTATGTGATGTTAGAGAAATCTTAGAACAATCAGTGTTATTGGTTTTGTATATATAAATGTGCCATTCCTGTCAGCTCATTCACTTCAAGAATGCAATGCACTTTAATGAGTAGGCATATTTATAACTGCTATACTTCATAGCTATAAATACCACAAAATCAATATTTCAATAATTACTTCTGAAATGTTGTAGTTTAATGAGTTATTGACTTTTTATAACTCAATCATAAACATATTTATTTATTATAACATGAATGGATCTGCCCGCATACTCTCCCAGTTTTCATATCTCAAATGGAACATATGTATAAGTAATTGTTTTTTTCAGTTGTTGCGATTTTCTCAACGATTAACGGTTTCATTTTTTGTTTTTTTTTTTTTTTTGTTTTTTTCACGGTTAACTACTAAACAATAAATTATAAACTCATCAATTTTATTTGAAACATTTTTCTGGAATGGTAGATAGTACTGAGGAGCCGGTATTATGCTTATCTCTAAACACTTTTTCAATATGGCTGGTTTCTCTACGCTTGTAATGTGGTTCCCCTTAATTTGCCGAGGAAGTTGCCTGCTTTAGTCTCTTCACAATACACAATTATTTACACCGTATAGAGATAACAGCGAACCCAATCTGTGACCTTTATAAA
>JAAEAF010002122.1:0-153827 GCA_011037195.1 Triatoma infestans | reverse complement strand
ACTCGCCCAGGCAATCCTGCGAGAGTGTGTTACGTCTATAGTAAAGCCCTGTGGCTGCTCCGACAACTCAGTGAAGACGGTGGGGTTCGGGTAAGCAACAAAAAAACAGATGTTTCTTTTCAGAAGGTTTATTCTTTAACTCTCACAATAAAAAACCTATTCAAACATATATTGGTTAATCTCAAATAGAATTTAATAAATATGCACTCATGTGCATCAAAATAGATAAAGAATGATATTACATATTATTATTATTATTATAAGCATTATCATTAGATTAAACAACTGCTAAGGAGTAATTAATAGGAAAAAATCACTCACCCCTGCGGGTTTAATTATTATTGTCCAAAATGTCCAAATTAAACTAAACTTATAAACACAACCTTTTCTATCTCGTCTCTCTGTTTAAAAATCATCTTAAAAGTAACCATATGGATTTTTAAAAGAGTTGCAATTAGCAATCAGGTGATTTAATTTAACTTTTAATTAACATACAAAATTAGGTGGGTAGTTCCTCTATCTGTCCAGAGATGTCGCTGACCTATTTTTTTTCTAACAAGTGGTGCCCTCCCAAATACGCGAAACTTAGAACCAGTGAAACGGGGACACTGACATAAATAGTGGTACACCGTTTTCCTGACTCCGTCGTCGCAGTTCTGACAGATGGGACTAGACGTCCTACTTATGTTAAACAAGTGACTAGACACCCAAGTGTGTCCAGTCACTACCCCACAGGAGTCCTCGGCTGTCCTACTAAGGGACAGGAGATACTCCGAAACTCCCGGCTTGGCAATTCACTTTTATAATCTTTTAGCTTGGGGCACCTGCGTGTCCTCCTCAAGGCTCTCATCTCCCAAAATCTAATCTGTTTGTCGTGAAACTTCGTCGTGACGGCAAGGGTGGGCTGTAATTACCACAAAATGGATAATAGCTGACACCCTGCCCTAGCAATGCGATAATCCGCCCTCGTCAATTGTCCTCTATTCCCGGCATTTCCGGGTAATCCAATAGAGACAAGCACCTTACCCCTCCGAGCCAAAGCATTAAGCCTTCTCCTACATCTTTAAACTTAATATATCAACTAATCCTATAAAAAAATACAACTTTTATTTGAAACATTTATCTGGGAAAATTTCATTTAATGGGGATTCTGAGGGATGGATGGGTGACGTTAGGTTTACCTATAAAATGCCAGTTCAATATATTATACGATTCTACCTTTTATACATAATATTTATAATAATTTAATATTAGGCCAAAATTCCGAGTTTGTAGGAGAAAATCAGTTTATCCTAAGTACGATTTTTAGATTATGTTTCGGATGCCACATATTGTGCGGGTGTCCATAAAGTTTGTGTGCAATTTAAAATACTTTCAAACTTTGATTGAAAGAATTTATACAAAGAAAACTTAAATTTTATAATGCACTTGTTAATTTTTAACATGTCCACCATCATTACTAATTTAAAGGTTTTTTTATTAGGGGGGAGTGAAGGGGCCCGTTGCGCTGCGATCTACACAGTGTATTGTGCTATGCCCCTTGTTGCCGTAGACTAGCGTACAGCACCCTTTCAGGTGCCATGGAGAGCCTCTTACTATGTTCTCCTCCTCTTCCAGGTTCCTGAATCTTCTCTGAATGGCAGCATCGCAGTCCGTTAGGAGATGTATTGAAGTTTCCTCCATCTCTCCACAGAATCTGCACATGCTGTCTACTCTCCAAGCCCAGCTTCGTCAGGTATCCTCTGAGTCTACAATGCCCCGTGAGCAAACCTCTAAGTAAGCGGAGCTTATTCTTATTGAGGTCGATGCATGCTTCTGACCTCCCTATGTTCCCTAAGCAGATCTTTGCCTGCCTCAGTCCTGGAAGGGAATACAAGAGTTGAGACCTCCTTGTTTACTACTCCTTCTATTCAAAGGATAATATGATTTTGTAGTTCTTTGAAGATATTTTCTATCAGATTATCAGTAATACCTTCAAACAGATCAATTATCATAGCTCGCAAATAGTCTAAAGATCGAGGTTTGCTTGAATAATCATGACTTTTCACATGTCTCACCATAAAAAGAAATCCAATGGAGACAAAATCTGGTGAGAGTGGTGGTCAAATTAATGGTCTATCCCTTCCAATCTATTTATTAGACAATTCCTCCTTTAGAAACTTTTTAATTCGCAAAGCAAAGTGACAAGAAACATGATTTTGTAACATTTTATTCTCTGTCAGTTTTAATTACAATTATAATTTTAGTACATTTTAAGCAATTCTTTTTTGCAAGTTTTGTTTATTGTGTTTTATCATAAAAATTATTTATATAATCTTTGTTAATCGTTTTTTATTTTTTTATAAGTAAGCAAACAATTTTTTACTTTCTCTGACATCTAGTAAGAGGAAATATTGTAATCGTGTTAAATTACATCGAGTTTTTACCGGAAATATCTGTTGAGGTCTCTTGATTCCAAAAAAGTGGTTTTTGCAAATGGGCTGTGTTTGTGTGTATGTGTATATGTATGTGAACAGCATAGCTCCAAAACGAAAAATCGCAGAAAGTTCAAACTTAATATTCCATTTGCGTATCACCATGATCCGACAGGACGTTATCTTACAAACTTCCTCAACCGGAAGTACTACTTGACTGAATGCTTTTTTTTTTTTACGATTTTCTCAAAAATGGCTTCAACAATTTTCTTTAAACTATTAGTATATCAACTACACAAACTAAAATCTACAATTTTTATTTGAAAAATTTCTGTGGGAAAATTCATTTAAGGGCACTTTTGGGTAAGGGTTGGGTGGGGTTAGTTTTCCCTCTAAGTACTATTTCGTTTATTACACAAGTCTAGTCACTAAGTAATATTATCATAAGGACCATTTCCGTGGGTAGCCCTGCTGTCATTTTTGTGGTACGAACCGGTTTCTGGCGTTCGCCCATCTTCAGCTGCTTTTTGCAGACAGTGTGATAACACAGACTTGCACAGAGCAATTCGTTTTTATACACTGGCTGGTCTTTTTAATTGTATTTTAAACTAAATTCTTAAACTAGGTCAAAGGGACCTAGTTTAGGATCATGATAGCTGGATGGGAAAGGAACACGTGTTTGGTTGTTAAAAATAACACCACAACAATAAGTAATATTAATTAGAATAAAATATGTTGTTAAAATTCCGAGTTTGAAAGAAAACAAATGACCGGAAGTGCGTTTTTACTGAAAAAGATTTTTCAAAGTTCTGCTTTTATTCTCTAAAACAGCTCCAATTATTTTCTTTAAACAAAGTATGTGACCTATAGATATAAAGAGCTACAACTTTTATTTGAAACATTTCTCTGGGTAAACTCATTTAAGCGGGCTTTTGGGGGAGGGGGAGGAAGAGGGTTATGTTTAAATCTAAAGTGCTATCTTAGTTGATTATACAATTGTACCATCTAGACAAAATGGCCAAAATTCCAAATTTCTATCAAATTAATAAACCGGAAGTGGTTTTTACTGAAAAGTTTTTTTCAGTTTTTTGTAATTTTTCTCCATAAAAACACCGACAAATTTCATTAAATTTGATATACTAACTATAAAGTTTGTCAATTTTAATTTTGAAAAACTGGAATAAGAAGAAGTTGTGTGAGTGTTTCACACCAGATTTTTTTTTTTTTCTGTTTTAAGTTAAATAACGAGCAGAGATGGTTAGCTCTCTGAATTAAATGGATTACAGTTTAAATAAATGGTTTCTGCCCTCACATGCATAAGTATTAAACATTTTATACATTGTAGTACGTGACAATTTGGAAGATCATATGCTGATAGATAAATATGATGTAGAACAATAAATACATTTTTATTTGAAGTCGTAAACTACCTATATCAATAGTGAACAAAAAAAAAGAAGACAATTTAAAAATAACTATAAATATCAAAAAGCAAACTGGAAATAAGAATTAGTTATAAAATAAAAACATTGAAAACAGTAATATAAAACAAAATACAAAATTTAATGTAATTATGTAAACAAATATAATACGAGTCTAATTTAAGTGATATATTGGATAAGTCCTCACGCGTTGGTCTAGTGGCTATCGCACTCACCTTCCATGCGAAAATTCAGGGTTCGATTCCCGTGAGGGCAAAGTTGGTGTTGACCCAGCATCGTGATAAAAAGTGGGAAGCTACAGTTAGTAGCGCTGTAGGTAGCGAAGGCCAAAACCAAACGGCGAGCGGCTTGGAACACGCCTCCCTATCCAAATTGCCGTCTGGCAAGCCTTGGTCCTTCATGGGATGTTGCGCCATAGGTTTATTTATTTATTATTGGATATGTTATTATGGAATTGAAAAAATTTGTGGAAATGCGTAATTAAGTCTCTGGAAATCAACTTTTGGTGTTTAATTAGCCAAGCTTCACCTGATAGAATCACGGCTTTCATCAAATGTGAACGCTAAAGCTTCCAGTAGCTTGTATTCAAAAATGAGATGATCAGGGTTGTTGCATTATACAAACTCAAACCGCAGACTTAGTTTCTCAATAGTATAAACTATATTATTTCTTGTTCTGACTGTTGTACAGTTCCCTGAAGAAGACAATAAATTTGTCAAAATTTCGGATAACCTTATAAAACTGAATTTTTATTGACCACTCCTCCGTGATCTCCTGCAACTATAATCGAACCGGTCGAAAATCATTATTATCGTTAAAATTATTTATTTATTTGTACAAGGGGCTTGAGCCCAATACAAAGGAGTAGGGAGAGTTACATACAAAATCTTAAAACTTAAAAGAAAAGGAAAAAAAATTAGAAAAAATATAAAATAAATAAAAAAAAAGTACAAAAATATAAAAAATACTAGATCTGAAAAACGAAAATAAATCTGGATAGAAATTAAATTATACCATGTACATTGTGTAATAGAAAGTTGTGGCTGCTTAAAAATTCATAAACAAATATTTTCGAATGTACAAAACAAATCTCTTACTAAGAAGTAATCAAACAAAAATAAAAATAAGATATTACTTTACAATTATATAAAATTTGAAATAGTCATACGTCATATAAATATATGTTTATTTTCAGCCCAAAACTTATTTTTATAAAACTAAACAGATTAATATAATATTTATTAAATTTTAATATTATTAGTTTAATTCAACAAAATTTGCCTAAATTTCAAAATATAATAAATAAAATTATAAATATTTTTTATTTCAGTAATTATTTTAGGATCTAACATACTTGAATACCAAAATTCCATTTGTACTAATATTAAAATACTGTCTAATAAGCGAGTAAACAGGGCAACCAACCAAGATATGTTCTAAATTCTCGGGTAAATTTAAATTGCAGAGCTTACAAACTGATTTTTATGTATTACAAATAGAAGTAGAATCAACTGTTAACTTCAATATTATAAGTTCCTGAGGTTTCTCATCCGTGCTAATATACGAATAAAAACCAACGGCAGATTGAGAGATAAATAAAAAGGATTATTTATTTTAGAATTATGTATCTTATTATAGTAGTGATTATATTTTGATTCTAATAACTGATTTTGATCTTTTTTTTAGAAGGTAATTTTTATATGTTTGTAAAATATGCGGAATAATTTTATTTAGAGTACAGCTTTTATCTTGGATAAAACTATATCTGAATAATGAATAGGGAGTAACAGATCTCTCAATTGTAATACCCAATTATATTTATTGTCTTTTAATCCAGCATTAGATAATGCCAATAGTTTGTAATAGCAAATTTTAGGATATCTCTCTTCTTCTCAACCTAAAATATGCGCTAGCCATCATAGGACAAGCTTCAATATATAATAAGAAACATGGAGAAGATCACACATGGAAAGTTAAAGAAGCTTTCTCCAGCTCATTTACATACCTTAGACACCATACTTGACTTCCATACTGTAAAACACTAGTGATCAGAGCTTCGTTAAGTCGTTAAAATTATTTAAAAATAAGAATTTAATATTACTATAATACGAATTATAACAAAGCTAGTGGGTATGGTTCTGAGGAATCTGTGATATTACATTTCAATTGTTAAAATAGTATGTTTGTGCAATGTTTGTGGTGCTATCTTTTGGATTATATTGTAAACACATCCAGTTTTTACTTGAAATTTTTTGCCAGTCAAATGGGACACCTTACCATCACATTATTTATTATGTTACAAGCTGCTCAGGAAAATTTCAGTTTATAAAAAAATTTGGTCACTTTTATAATTATTGTGTAAATTGACAGTTAGAGAAAGTCGTGTGAGTGTTTCAGAGTAGATTTTGTTTTTTTTCCAATTTTGTTTTGTTTAACCAATCTTTCTATGACACATGTAACTAATAATGAAAAAACAGATCATAAAAGTAAATATAATCACTTAACTACGTAATGCAGTTGGTATATGTCCTATATAATAGTTTTGGATTAGTTCCAAATGTCACAGGAATAAGGCGTCTGATACCATTGGCACACTTTCTAACATCTGTTTATTTCTTACATTCATTTGTTTCAATATAGGCTTTTAGGTCTTTTATTTTCATTTTTATATTTTTAAATTCATTCACTACTTAGCTCTATATAATCAAATTGCATATATCATACTACTAATATCCCCTGAATGCATGGGTTTGAATGTAAAATTAAACTAACAATTTTAAAAATAGTATTGTGATAATAATACTCAATGAATAAGTTGATAAAAAATTTGTTTCATCTAGTTCTTTTTTTAAAATTATTCATTAAAAAATATTTTATAGCATAATTATTTATATATATATTTAAAAAAAAAATGGTAGCCCTTTAATGGACAGTATACTATTTTTTTCTGGAACAATTAATTATTCCTTTTTGTTGTAATATTGACATAACAAAAAATATATTATTAAGAATTCTAACTATTAGCTAATTTTGCAGATTATAGTAAGTAATTTAAACATTATTTTCTCTAAAAATATGGATTAACTTTAAAAAAAAAAAATCTGGTGTGAAACACTCACACGGCTTTCTCCTACTCTAATTTATACAATTTAATTAAGAAAGTTTCTTTTAAAATTTGCAACGACACAATGTTTAGTTAGGCTGGCCATAAAACAAAAAAAATAAATTTAAACTAATTGACCTGATGGAACTTCCACGTAAAATACCCTAAAACCAAAATTTTTTTTTGGAACAAATTGAATCAATTAAAATTTGTGCTAGTTAATATTCCAAGTTTAAAGAAAATAATTCAAAAAAAAAAAAAAAATGGAAAAAATCTATTCTGTTAACATTTCTGGATAACGGATTTTCTTCAAATTTAAAATTCTATCAATGCTTATAATGTAACCTTAATATTTATTATACAGGTCCTAGAATCATACATTGAATTAAAGTAAAAACATCAGAGGCAAGCTTAACGATGGCTTTAACAGTGAAACCACTAAATAATCAATTTTCTTGAATAACACAGAGTATACACAGTTTAAATAAATTCTGTTGATCATTTTTCGAGCAAACTACGAAAAAATGAGAGAAAAAAATATACACTTAATATAGTCACACTTCTTCTAGTTGATGTATTTGGCCCAAAAATTTTGTTAAATTTGTATTATATAAACTAGCAAAATTTGAATAAATCTCCTAAATTTGGACTATCTGTTTCTGAAATATGGTAATTAATAGCTGTTTATTTTATTTTATTTTTTTTTTTTGCACAAGAACGGTTAATTTTTGTCTGGAGGATACTGTGGCCGTTAAAGATGAAAATCGCAGATGTGCAGAAAAAGCAACGAAAACTGAGTGACTGCAAACATAAAATTAACTCCTTTGCTAATTTAAATATCACATTGCAATATAGAATGCTTCAAATTTGGTAATGAATATCCTAATTTGACGGCGAAGTTTTACCAAAATTATCCAAACAAACATAATTCAAAGTATTGGGCCTGAATTAATGAGAAGCCTTAGGTTTTTAGGGCTAATTGTGTATAATGTATTTATTGGCTTTTTTCTATTTATTTGTATGCATGTGCAGGAACGAATGAATAACTAATTAGTCAGTTCTATAGCAAATAAACATTTATAGCTGGGTGATAACATATCGATGACAGAAAAAAAGAAGACTACTATACCGTATCATACTTAATTCATGTCAAAGTTTATATATGATATATGTCACCTATTTTTAACTTTATTTATTCTTTTTTTTTGCTGTTATTTTACAATAATCTTTCATTTCTATTCTTAATTTTGGCAATGGCTATAGTGTCTTTATCTAGTGCAGTGGTGGCAAACCTTTTTTTCGTTCGCTTGCCAAAAATTGACAAATTCAAACTTATCGTCTTGCTGACGGTGCCGGGCAATTTTTGAAATACTATTTTAGTAAAAAAATGTCTGGTATGAAACACTCACACAACTTTCTCTTACTGGCTATTAATACAATTATAATATATAAAATGATACATTTTCTTTAAACTTCAGAATTTACTCATTTATTCTAACATAAATATGGAGGTAATGCGAAAAAAATTACCTACCCACGCAGATAGTAGAAGTGATTGAATTGTAATATAGAAAAGAGCGCGAATAATATTGAATCAACCCTATTATAAGGCTAGAAAAGTAAATTTGAGGCGCGTGTGAGGCGACACAGCCTAGCATGCTCTTTTGTAACTATTTAATAGGACGGTGTAAATTAGTAAATACGATGCTACATAGCGCTGCTCGCGTCTGTAAACGCCGTCGTCGAGACATTTTCTCGTGTCCCCATGTGCGCGGCGTATCGAATTCAACAGTTGCTTTTAGGCAATTTTTATACAAAATACATGGTCATTTACGAAGAACGATTTTAGTCCAATTAATATGATTTTTTTCAGATCACAGTCAAGTTGTGTATAAATTGAATAATTGAAAAACTCGCATGTCATTTTAAATTGCCCCATAGCTTTTTCTTTTAGACAAATCAAACTTATTGGGTGATCTAAATTTTTTACCCTTTACTATAGATAATGAATTCTAACCTTTACTGTTTTAAAATACTAGAGTGCAATGAATTTCTTGGCGATCTGCTGCCAGATGTCTTCTTCAGCAGCACACTATCTATCTGACTCTGAACTTATGTAATTTAAACAAATATGTTTTCTTTGCGAATCGTTCATTTCTATACCTAGGGTTACGTCGAGAGTTCACCCACTACTAACTGTGTCGCAATATGCAAATCACCACGCTAAGCGTGTGGCATTTTCGCATCATGGCGCTCGTCAAGTCGTTTCATACGAGTCTCAATTTGCTTCTAGCTTAAGAGTTTAAACTCCATTCTCCATTGAATGTCTCCACCAGACCTCAACGATACCTTCTCCCTCCACACAACTAATTGGTTCTTACCCCACTATTCTCCTGCTCTTACTAACACTACACTTTAGTTATAGATATACCTTTTATTTTATTTTATTTTTCATTAATTTTAACATTATTAATTTCTTTCGCATTATACTAATTTTATGACAATACGTCGATCTGGTGCCAGTTGTTAGCCCTCAGATTTCTAGCTTTTTTATGCCTATTTCTCCTTAGGTTGGCTGTCCACATTGAAACTCATTCGCCAATACATTCCAGTGGGAGAAATAATGGAGATAATGCGTAGTTGAAGGGTGCTTGAAGGCATGATGTTAGAGCTTGCCACGACTGGAATTGAAACTATTGAGTCCAAGCTTTTGTTTGACAAATTTGTTGGCTTGATTACATTACAATGCTCATTCAAAAATAGTAATGGGGTTGTCTTAAAAATCAACATACACTCACAGAAAGAGAGAGAGAGTTAATATAATAAATCTAATGCTAATTTGAAGATAGAAATCAGTCAGAACAAGATGGTTAGCTAGCGATAGTATGGGATAAATGCCAGAATAAACGCAACAGTTTCGGCGACCATCCAAGGAGGTTACTTAGGCGTAACCGTAGACTATACTATAATGCAATGAATTAATTCTGCAAAAGGATTGTAAACTTAATGGAGTTTTTTCAAATAAAAATTTGAAATAAGAACAAAGACGACTCGTGCTGGAAAAATGTGGGGGGGGGGGGGATTGCATTCGTAGCAAATGAAATGAAAACAATCTAAGGAGAAAAAATTCACACGAAATTCTTATTGACAAACATATTCTTCAAACTTGGAACTTTTACTAATATTTAGCTGTCCCCAGTATGTATATCAATATTATATAGGTGGAAAGAACCATATATTATACTGAAGCAGTACGCCAGAGGAAGAGCATAACGTTACTGTTCCCCCAGAGCCCCCCAAAAATCAATTTTCCCGAGAAAATATATCAAATAAAAGTGATAAGTATTTATGTGTGTCGATAATCTACGAAGTTTAAGTAAATTTTTTTTTTTTAATTTAAGGCGCGTCAATCCATGGTCATTGGCGCCCGGAACCTTTCAGCACTGCCGGCCTCCGGGACAGTGTGTCTCTCGTTACAGACAACACTGTCCATCACCGGACAGTGAGCTGTAGAGGCTCCTAGGAAGAAAAAAATCTAAAGGTAGCACAGCTGGACTCGAACCCGGGTCCTCCGTGTGGGGAGTCCAGTATGCTAACCGCTTAGCTATTCCCTTCCCTCCCAAAGTAAATTCCCGGTTTCCCGGTTGTTATAACCGTTTTTGAGAAAAATCACAAAAAACTGGAAAAAAAGAAAAGGAAAAAAGACATTCAGTAAAGTCGCATTTCAAGTTGATGGATTTTGCCCGACAAGAGCAGATGAGCAAAGGTTACGTAGGTGGGGAGAGAAAGATATTAAGGAGAATATTTGGACCTGTGAGGACAGAGGAAGGCTTCAAGATCAGGACAAACCAAGAAGTGGCTGAACTGTTTGGGGAGTTTGATATTGTCACTTGCATAAAAGCTGGTAGACTGCGATGGTTGGGACACACACATACACCGGATGGAGGATACAAGGGTTACAAAGAAAGCATTATATGGGGATCCTGGTGGGAGAAGGCCCCGAGGTAGACCAAGGCTGAGATGGTTGAGGGACGTAGAGGACGACTTGGAGGCGGTCGGCCTAGTGGTTGGAGAACGGCGGCGAGGGACCACGGGCTGTGATGGCCAGAGAGTGTGTGAATGAGTGGATTTTTGCCCGAAATCTTGGTGTCTGATGCGGTAGTATAATATGGAATACCACGTTTGATCTTCCTGCGTCTTTTCCCTTTTTTGAAATATGCTGTTTACATACAAAGACCCTTGGATAAAAACAGTTTTTCATATTCAAGGGACCGACCCCAAAACATATATTTCCGGTGTGAAAACTCAATTTGGAAAATCTGGCACGATCACAATACAGCAGTAAAAGAGATCATGAACAAAAAAAAAAAAATCTGGTGTGAAACACTCACCCTAATTTCTTTTACTGCAATGTACCTAGATTTTTTTAAGGGGGGGTGCTGAGGGAAGGAGTAGCGTTCAGTATAATTTGTGGTTTTATCACGTAAATAGTATAAATACATGGGGCGGGTGTTGGTGTAGTGGTTATGAGCATGGACTTGTAAGTGGGTGGACCCCAGTTCGAGTCCAGCGTATAACTAAATTTTATATTTGTTTAAAAAATGTTATTAGTAAAGTAAGTGCTTTCGCCCCCGTCCACGACACCTAATTTGGTAGCTGGACGTTAAGCCCGCCTGAATAAATAGGCATTTAGTGTAAATACATTTAGAAGCATTGATATTATTCCAAATTTGAATAAAAATCGAAAGGGAAGGCGACTTTATTGAATTTGGTTTTTGCATTTTATGAAATTTTCTCAAAAAAACGCCTGTAACTATTTTCTTTAAACTTGGTATGCTAACTATTCAGTTAAAAACATATTACTTTTATTTAAAACATTAAAAACAAAATTATTTTTTTTGTGTGTGTAGAATTTGTGGCGTAAATTTCAAATTTTACATATAGTTGGTTCAGTATTTTTAGAGCGCTCTACTGGGCCATACTATAATCATCACTTCTCTATCTGCCAAGTTTAAGTAGCTTGCTACTTGTTCCATACTGACACTATTACTTTCTCTGACTCCTATAGTAAGAGAAAGTATTGTAATCGTGTCAAATTTTCGATATCATGTTTTCACTGGAAATATTCGTTTTGCGGTACCCTGAGTCCAAAAAAAGTGGTTTTTAGCAAATGGTCTGTGTGTGTTGAAATTTGATATTCCGTTTAGGAATCACCATGGGATCTGACTGTACGTTATCTGTCAAAATTCCTCAACCGGAAGTACCACTTTACTAGTTTTTTTTTTACTATTTTGCGTTTTTCTCAAAAATGGCTCTGAAGATTTTTTTTTTTTTTAACCTGATACTCGTATATCAACTACACATACAAAGAGCTACAACTTTTATTTGAAACATTTCTTTGGGAAAATTCATTTAAGGGCACTTCTGGAGGGAGACGGATGGGGGTTAGGTTTTCATCTTAACTGCTATTCCAATTTATTAGACAATTCTGTCATCTAAATAATGTTAATTAGAATAAAATATGTTGTTGAAATTCCGAGTTTGAACAAAAAAAAAATCGGATAACCGGAAGTGCGGAAGTGTTTAGAACACTTTACTAAATGATTTTTTTGTCACTTTTTCGCGATTTTCTCAAAAATAGGTCCGACATTTTTTTTGTTGAAACTTCGTATATAAACAAACATGCAATGATCTACATCTTTTATTTAAAACATTTCTCTGGGAAAATTCATTTTAAGGGCACTTTTACTGAACAGTTTTTTTTTTTTATTTTAGGATAAATACCTAAAATTTGAATTTAAAGAATATTTGTCATTTTATATATAATTATATTAACTGAGGAGTAAGAGAAAGTCGTGTGAGTGTTTCACACCAGATTTTTTTTTTCTTCCCCAGATTGGCTAATGATTAAAATTAGAAATTTTTGGTGATGTTCGCTTTTTTTTTTTCCAAAACAATACAGAAAATGACTGATTTTTGCTGTATTTTCTTGCTGCAGATATGCCTTCAATTCGACCAAAAGGGCCAGAAGCAGAACCTCGAAATACTTTCAGACCACCATGGGTTAAAGATGGACCTCCGCCATTGCCAGCTCCGCCACCATCATGGATGGGCAATAGGCCACCACCTCAACAGGTAAATATCAGAAATATCCTCGAAATAATATCATCTATAGTATAAAACAAAGATTTTATTAAATATACTTTTTATTAGGATTTATTTTTCCTTCTAATTTGATTCTATACATTTTGTATTCTGTATGTCATACAATCAACCAGTGATATAAACATTTAGTATTTCCAATAAGTATTTTCATTCAATTAAGTTGTATATGATGTAGGGCACTTTATTGTTTCCAGACTAATCAACTAATATTATTATATCTAAAAGAAGGGAAAGGATTAGCTCAGTGGTAGCGCGCTGGACTAACAACACGGAGGTCCCGGGTTCGCATCCAGCAGTGCTGCCTTAGATTTTTTTCTTTCTAGGAGCCTCTTATAGTTCACTGTCTAGTAATGGACAATGTTGTCTGTAACGAGAGAACACTGTCCAAAGGTCAGCAATTTAATTGAGAAGCCTCCGATCTTTGAGACCGACAATATATATATATTTAAATGTTAATTGACGTACTTTACTTTCCCGGCGTTTCCCTACTACTGGGTTGCCGTCAGGTCAAATTGTCCCTCCAAAGATCTCTCTCCCACCAGTCACCTTCCCGCAGTCCTCTACCAGCCTCTATATCATCTTGCCACCCTCGGGCTGGTCTTCCTCGTCTTCTATTTCTCTCTGGATTCCACTTTCTCACCATCTCTGGCCATCTTTCTGGGGCATCCTTCTGAGGTGTCCATACCATTTCAGTTTTCTTTTTACTAGTCTCTCCTCCATAGTCTCCTTGACATCCATTTCCTTCCTTATATCTTCATTCCTTAATCTATCTCTTCTAGTTTTTTTCAAACACCTTCTCCATTAATCCATTTCTACAGTACTCAACTTTGCACACATTTTCCTTGTAATAGCCCAGGTTTCTGATCCATACTCAACATTCCTTCTATTATTGAGTAGAAGATACGTTTTTTATTATTTTTTGACAGAGATTGATTCCATATTACTGGGTGGAACATCCTAACCACCTTTCGGGCCTAACCACTTCTAATCCGCACTTCCTCTTCACAACCTCCCTCCTCTTCCAAAACCAAACCCAAGTACTTAAAATACTTAGTCCTTCTGTATTTCTCCCCGTCCACCAGTAAATCATCCTTCACACTTCCTGCTACCACCATGTACTCTGTCTTATTATAATTTATCTTCATTCCTCAACTTGAATATGAATCCTTCAGCTTCCTCATCATCAGTACTAGATCCTCTTTATCCTGGGCTATAACCAACTGGTCATCAGCAAAGAATAAAATACAAAGGTGCTCATCTTCAATCTGCAAACCCATACCTTTACACTTTCTGAGCCATTCATGCACCGCCCTATCCAGGTGGTTAATAAGTGGTTAATGACGTAAATTTTAACACACATTATGATCATACAACATTAAGTCTCCACAGAAAACTACACATACTTATTCATTGGTATAATAATATAATAAAAATCTGGGGTGACTTTGTTGAGCAAAATATAAGCTCCGCTTTTCGCAAAACCTTTTTTAAATGAACGTATTAGAAAGAAAGTTTAAAAAAAAAAAAAAATGGTAAGTCTCTGTATTCATAGTTAGCACAACAAGTTCAATGAAATCCGCCAGGGGTTTTATAAATGAAAATCGGTAGAAAAATAGCAATTTTGGCAACATATTAAATTGTAATTAATATTAATTAGATGATAGAATTGTATAATAAACTAAAATAGCATTTTTAGAGGGGAAAAAAAACATAACCCCACATGTATCACCCCAAAAGATTCCTTAAATGGATGCTCCCACTAAGTTTAGAACAAATTATTAGAGCCACTTTCGAAGAAAAAAGCCAAAAACTATAAAAAAAAAAAATCCAATCAGTAAAGTGATACTACTACCCGTTGAAGAATTTTGACAGGTAACTTACTATGGGATCCCATGGTAGCATCCAAAAGGAATGTCAAGATTGAAGTTCCTGCAATTTTTCCCTTTTTTTGCGCTATACTGTTTAAATACATAACTACACTTACACACACAATTTTCTAAAATCCACTTTTTTTTGGACTCAGGGGACCTCAAAACATGTATTTCCGGTGGTAATTCGATATCTATACGTTCGCTATATTTTCTCTAACAGTACTTAGAGAAAGTAAAAATAACAAGCTTTATATGCAAGGGGGCACCGCGCAGAAAGTTGCACATTGCCCCATGTGCTCCTTAAAGCCGAAACTGTGTGCATTTTACTCGGTTTTAACGTATACTCACGCAAAGTCTTGCTTTATCATAATAACACATACGCACACCAACCCAAAGTCACACATAATACACATTTCAGATGACTGACTACATTCTATGTAACAAACACTCATACCCAAAAAAAAGAACCTAAATCTTCTAGCTTGCAATTAGGGTTGCCAGATTTAATATATTTAATATTGCCCAGATATATTTTGTTCTTATTGAAATATATGATATTAGACTCTAAATATACGTCTAAAAATAATAATAATAATTCGTATTAGTAGCGCTCATCTGTGAACAAACAAGTATTGAATGCTGATTATTTATTTTATTTTTTTTAATTTAAGCGCTTCAACATCTATGGTCATTAGCGCCCGGAGCCTTCTCAGTACACTGCCGGCCTCCGGACAGTGTTCTCTCGCTACAAACAACACTGTCCATCACCGAACAGTGAGCTGTAGAGGCTCCTAGGAAGAAAAAATCTAAGGGTAGCACTGGACTCGAACCCGGGACCTCCGCGTGGGAGTCCAACGCGCTAACCACTTAGCTAATCCCTTCCCTGAATGCTGATTAGTTGATAGGAGTCTCGTTTATGGCGCGCGCTATCGCCTAGTGTCAAAACTGAAAAAACTAAAAATTTAGGTTACATATTCTCAAAAGGATGCACTACACCAACTGACAATCAGATGCCATTGACCTAAGGTTTTATGGCTGCAGCTATGTGTGCATTTATTTTTGTTATAAATTAACAATTTTAAAAAGATTTAAGTTGGCTTTTATTTAATAAAGTTTCAAAAAAAAAAAAAAATGTGGTATATTTTATTTCCTAAATGATATAATTTATATTTTTCATCTGGCAACCCTACTTGCAATGGATTTCACTTTATAGTCACACCCTCTGTATATCTATATTTACTTTATAACACTTACAAATCTTAAATATGAGAAACTCTGTACTTATCAAACATTGAATAACAGGTGGGTTATTCAATTCAACAGGTTTATTTAAAAATATATTAATGTGTATAGTATTTATTTTAAAAGGATTATTTAATTCTGATTTTGGGCGCCAAAATAACGTTCATCTTAAAAGGCGGCGTAGTATGCATACTCTCTCGGTCCTACATTAATAAATCAGTTCAAAATGAGAGTTTTTTTTTTAAAGTAAACAATTTTTAAAAAAAGTTATATTTTTAGAAAAGTATAAACTACCTTTCTTATCTTATACACTCTGTTAGTCTTGATAGTTTAACACTATAAATTGACATGATATATATAGCCTAAACTATAAATAAGTGAACTGTGTTAAAGCAACACTTTGAAAGACAGATTCATTCTTCAGATCTAATGAAGTGCTCTTAAACAAGTAATGATATCATTAATTTTTTACAAGTACAATATGGTGATTAGTTCTATTTTTAATTAGTATATAGTTTTCAATATTAAATAATTACAATATATTTTATTGTTGAAATAATAACAATTTATATAATATGTGAGACAAACAGTGATTTTTTTTTTTTTAATTTTATGACAAAACCAGTAAGTTTTATTTATAATAACTTTGTTTACTGATTAGTTTAAGTACTAAGAATATTATAATTAAATTATTCACTGATGGGGAGCAGAGCTCTATGACTATCTTTTTCTAATCACATAAAAGTTTAATATTTTCACTTCTTGAACCTACATTACTTGTTTATTTTAATTTAATTTTCTGAATTTTAGTATTCATAACATTCTATTCTAAAGAGGCCAATTTTCAAATTAATAACCTTAAATCATAGACTCAGATTCGAATAGAAAAAAGGAATTTACTCTGTACTAAGTAGCGTTGTGCAATTAATATCTCATTTATTCTAAATGCACAAGTATTATGCTATAATAAATTAGAAAATATTTGATTGATGGCAAATAACTTGCCATTATAACTAACTAATATATTTTTACGATTTAATAAGTCTGGTGTGATACACTCAACATGACTTTCCTCAAATTGCAGTTTACAAAATTGCAATTGACAAAATTTAATAGTTAGTGTACCCAAAATTTAATAAAATTTGGTCGATGTTTTTTATGGACAAAAAATGCGAAAACTAAAAAAAAAAAAAAACTTTTGGTTTAATAAATTTTCTTAAAACTTGGAATTTTGGGCACCTATACTTTCTAAATTATTTTGTTTAAAAATGGCAGAATTGTATAATCACAACTAAGATAGCACTTTAGAAGAAAACATAACCCTCCTCCACACCCCAAAAGCCCCCCCTTAAATGAATTTACCCGGAGAAATATTTCTTGTAGCTCTTTGTATGTATAGTTCACATAATTAGCTTAAAAAAAAAAAAAATCTTTGGAACAATTTCAGAGAAAATAAGAAAACTGAAAAATACTTTTTAATAAAAATGCACTTTCAGAAACTGTATCTGATCTTACCAAATTGACCTGACAGCCTGACTGAATCAGATCGTGTGTAGCCGCCTTAATCTTAAAGATTTGAGCATATTGTTCAAAATAAGGGATGAATTACTCAATCTAAATTATGTCCCATGGTTTAATAAAGACCCGGATAAAGAGAGGTGCCACTTGTGTAATCTAAATGAACGAGAGGATATGTTCCACTTCTTATGTCAATGTTCTGCACTGGCCTCATATTCGTCAATTACACTTTGGAATGGGTTCACTTTCATCATCACAGTTTGTGATTTTCTTACCTCTCCAATATAACTGATTGCCTTGTTTTTTGTAAAATTTGTTCAACAAACTCTTAGATTATAGAAATAAAGCCAATCATTAATATCTAAAATTTCATAATTAATAATTATAATAAAACAAAATAGTAATTTTCTTTGTTATATGTAATTTTGCTTTTCTTTTTATGTATACATTAATAACCAGACTCTGTGGAACTTCCATATTGTTATACCGAGCAGAGGCGAATGGGGCTGTGACCCACTCCTGTTCGGTAACTCGATCTGGTACACAGATGGATCCAAAATTCCGACTGGGGTCGGAGCTGGGGTCTACGGGGGCAGGCCTAAAGTTAAAATTAAGGCCAGCCTAGGGAAGTACGCCACGGTCTTTCAGGCTGAAGTCGTGGCGTTACAACTCTGCGCTAGGGAGATTATAAGGCAAAGGATAGTGGGTAGAAGAGTGGCCATATACTCCGACAGTCAGGCAGCCCTGAAGGCACTTTCCTCATTTTTTGTGTGGTGGTTTGGAGTTAGTGTGAAACTAAGTCTCTGTACGAGTCTGTGTGGCCACACTGTCTGAAAAACGCATCCTGAAGATGGGCGAACGCCCGAAACCCGGCGATGACCACAAAATGAAGCAGGCTTCCACGGAAAATGTCTCTGATGCTGGCACTTTTCCTCACACCAAATAGTCTCAAGACTGGTGTGGGACTGCCTACTTGCCCTCACCGAGGTGGGTACTCGGAATAAACTGACACTCGCCTGGGTGCCGGGACATGCGGGGTTCCTGGGCAATGAGAGGGCGGATACCCTAGCGAGGGAGGGTCGTAGGATACCTTTATAGGCCCCGAACCCTTCTGCGGCTTGTCCAGGAGCCTCATTCAAACTTCTATCAGGGGTTGGATAGAAGAACAGCGTCTGCGTTGGTGGGAGGGAACACCAGGACAGAGGCAGGCAAAGCTCTTCATTAAAAGACATTTGCCTAAATTTACCAGAGATCTACTGAGCCAGACCCGAAGGGATATAAGGTTAATTGTGGGTCTACTAACAGGGCATTGTAGGCTGAACAGACACATGCACCACCTACAACTTGCGGATAGTGCGGTATGCCGATTCTGCAAGGTAGAGGAGGAAACCCCGGCGCACATCCTTTGTGAGTGCGCCGGCCTGGCGAGGATTAGGTTTCTTCAATTGGGGACAGGCAATCCCGAAGCTAGAAGCTTCATGACGGAGCCGCTCTCAGCTTTGCTAGGATTGATTAGGAGGGCAAAGCTGGGGGCTGTTCTGTAACTTAAGGGGATCCACAATAGACCTCGACTTGTAGGTCGCAATGGAATGAGGTCCCCCCCCCCCCGATTCTATTCTAATTCTAACCAGACTCTGGCAGAACGGCTTCATGCCATGCCATATATGTAATACTAATTTATTTATTTTTTTGTTTGTAATATTTTCTTTTAAATAAAGTGTATAAAAAATGCACTTTCGATCAAAATTCGATTTTTTTCTCAAAATCAGAATTTCAACAACAATATTTAATTTGAATTAATATTTCATAAATTGATAGAATTGTGTAATAAACTGAAGAAATAGCTACTTTAGTGGAAAACCTAACCCGTCCCCCAGAAGTACCCTTAAAGGAATTTTCCCAGAGAAATGTTTTCAAATAAAAATTGTAGACATTTGCATATGTGCAGTTGATATTATAAAGTTTGAAGAAATCGTTAGAACTATTTTCAAAAAAAAATCGCAAAAAAAGTGAAAAAAAAAAAACAGTAAAGTGATACTTCCGGTTGTGAAATTTCGACAGATAACTTACTAACGGATCCCATGGTGATATCTACACGGAATATCAAGTTTCAACATTCTGTGATTTTTTTCATTTTTAGTCTCAGCATTTCACATAGATTCAGATGATCGCATAACATGTACATTCGGTGAGAACTCGACATCGGAAATTTGACACGATTACAATATTTCCTCTTATGAGGAGTAAGAGAAAGTGAAAAATCTGTATGAAACAATTTCAAGACTTTCAATTTACATAGTTATATACCGATTTTGAAACCCTTGGTCGGAATCCCCCTGTCGCGTCCCCCTAGATGGAACCTAAATGAAAATACCAAGTTTCAACTTTCTGCAAATTTTCCGTTTTTGAGTTAAGCTAATCCCTTCTTCCCTTCCGCACACACTTTATTAATTAATTTTTAAAACCCTGTTCTATATAATAAATTAAGTAATAATTTATACAGAACAAGGTTTTTTAAAAATAAATAAAATTACAATACCTTTCAAGTTAACTAACAGTTTAAAATAATATATTTCATCAAATAATTTAATTTGTTTCTCAATTATAATTAAAAATTACTGTTTTTAGTGTTCGTTACGACCGCTATATTCAATGTTGTAAAAGTGGTATGTTGAGGTTCGGTCATACAAAAGAACTCTTTTTTAATTTCTACCGAAGTTTTGGCAAATTTATTGCCTTCTTCAGGGTCTGTACAAAGGTTTTTTTTTTTTTATACAAATCAAAAATATATAAAAAAAAAATAGAAACAACATAAAATATGATTTTTAAATAAAAAGTATGATATATATATATATATAGCACATATAAATTTATTTTAAAACTATTGTTGTAGAACAGATCAATATTAAACCAAATCAAACTATTGAAACTTTGACAATATAAGAGTAAAGTATGGAAATAACTTAGGAAATGTACTTACAAAAATTTTCAGTTAGAACTACTTACAAACTCTAGTTTAACCTTGTGACATACCATCACCAAGTGTTACGGACATTGGATGGGGTCAAGATTTATAAAGGGCTAGGAGTGCGGATGGGAAAAAAACCGTATCTTAATCTGTATGTTGTTTTGGAAATTCCAGGAGATTGTTATAACTGAATAGGTTTTTTTGGTGTCTGTTCTAAAATTGATAGATTAGAATTAGAATGCTGCAGGGGGGGACTAAAACCCAGGCACCGCAGCCTCCCTATTGAGGCTTATTGTGCCAATCCCTCAAATCTAGTAGCGGAAGCCCCCCCTCTTCATGAGGTCCAGAACCTTCCCCACCAGTCCCTCCTGGAGCACGATTTCCTCCGATCTCAACGTGCCGAAGATTTCGTACCTCAGTCTAGCGATTGCAACGCAATCAAACAGCAGGTGAGAGGCCGTCTCCTCCTCCTCCTGACACAGTCTGCACAAGGGCTCTACGTCTACCAACCCCACCTTGTGCAGATGTTTTTTGAACCTGCCATGCCCAGTAAGCAGGCCCGTTATCAGGGCAATCTGATACCTGCTTAACCCCAGGATGTATCTGGTCCTTCTTTCACACAGCTCTGGCATAACCATTTTGCCGTGTTTCGCTCCAGTACTCAGCCTCCAGTATCGGTTATGTTCCCTCCGAGTCCAGTCTCTCAGAGCCGCTCAAATTGATAGATAATTTATCTTTTTTTAATATGAATCATTTGCAATATATTTCTTCTTTTTTATTATTATTGTTGATGGAGATGTCAAATTCATGTTTATTCAATTGAAATTACTATGTACTAAACTACTGTATAAAACTCTTTACATCCCCAAAACTTGGAATTACAATAATTTTGAAATGTTGGCAAGCTTTAGAATGTTTTTTTTTTTTGGTTTCTACCTGACCAACAACAAAGAAATCATCTGAAAAAAAATTAACTTTACAGGTTGAGACCTCGTCAGTAGGTTTGTTATAAACTAACGTTTCGAAAAAACACAATGAGCTTCTCTACAGGATCGTGTCACTTTGAATATTAAGCGTTCTTTCATGAAAATGGCCGCGCAAGCCTAAAAGATCAGTACAACATCATGGTCCTTCCAACTGAATGGTAGACCGGCCAGTTAGTCCACAGATGGGCCTATTGCACCTCCCATTTCACTCTCACAAAAGCTCTCTGTACATTATGTCCTACTATGAAAGGTTTTTCTGTTGCGTAAAATTTTTGAAATCGCCGGCAGGGTCGCAGATTTATGAGTGAAATCTTACTGTTGGGACCTCTCTGGTAATACACAAACGAAATATCAAATTTTAAGCTTTCTGTGATTTTCAATCAATTTTTGAGTTATTCTGAGCCGATACACAACTCACATTATCTTATAATTACCTTTTTTTTTTTTTGGACTAAGGCGCCTTAAACATGTATTTCTTATGAAAACACAATTTTGCACATTTGATACGATCGCATTACTCCCTCTTATAGCAGTAAAAGAATGCAATAATAACTTCTTTTTTTTTATTTTTAATTTTTTACAGCCAGCAAATACACAAATACCAGAAGGTAGGGCTCCAAAATTGAAAGAAGTGCGATCTGATTCTATAAAAGATAGTAAACCTGCCCAGGAGAAAAGTATACCAATAAGAATTGAACGTGATAGTAAAGAAGGAGCTTCAAGTGTACCTCACAAATCTAAAGATAGTGGCCAACCACCTGTTCAACCTGCTAGTGGTCCAGAACAAAGAAGAGAACAGCGTTTTGTAAGAAGAGATACAATAGAAAATAGAACACCCAAAGATAGTGGAGAAAGAAAAGTTTCGGTACAAATCCCAGGTTAGTTTCTTTTTCTCTTTTTTTTTTTTTTGATAGAAAATAGTAACTTCAAACATTCAGAATCATACAAAACACTGAATCTTCTGGTTGGGCCTATTTCTGGTTGCCCTGGTCACCTAGAATAGAATAATATAAACCGGCGTTTTCGGCCATATTGAAATAGATTTCCTCAGGATAATCACTTGTTGAGATATTAATCCAACACTGGCAAGTCTGGTAGTATATTGGTTATAGGGAGGAGTGATAGAACCTAATTACCCCCTCCTTTAAGTACGTCATTGGTTTAAAGTCTCAACACACCTCATCACCTTCCTTTCCACTTAACGGCCAGATGTGTCAAATACAAATAATTAAATGCCGTTTGATACAAATCTACAATTTTTTTTTTTTAATAAACAAACGTTTCCTTTTGGGACTTAACGCTTGTTCTATCTAGTTTTTACTTAACAATTTTGCAAGTGGTATATAAATAACTTTGTTCAAATATGAAGTGGAAGATTATTACACCAAAAGAACTACTTAGGAAATTTCAATATCAGGAGGTTCCGAAGAGAAACGATTGGCATGAAGATTATTATTGAAGCTGATGAAATTGCAAGTAATAGCGAAGCTGATGAAGAAAGAAACTGTGAATATGTAAGATGGTAGATTTATCCCCCCAATAGTGAGGCAAAAAGTATTTGCCTGTTCGACTACAGTAGGTAAATGATCTTCAACTGAATATTTTGAAGAAAAAAACCAGGACCTACTCCTTGTACAATAAATACTCCATATAGTGCATGGAAATTGTTCATAAATGTTGATATGTATTATTATTATAAACTTTTGTTATTAATTTATATTTTTTTTATGACGATAGAAGAAGCATAGAAGCAAAAATCTTAATACATCAACTCTGTAGCAAGTACTGAAATGTGAGTGCTGTGGAATATTTGCCAAAAAAAAACAAAAAAAAAAAAAACAATGTTATATTGTTTTTAATAATTAACAAGTTCGACGTTTCGATAAACTTTGTTGCCTTCTTCAGGAACAATACAAAAAGTAAAGAGAAAAAATTATAACATAAAAACAAACAAAAACCAAAATACATAGGTGCGATTACATCATTACAGACTAACAGTCCTACTGTAATCGCACCTATGTATTTTGGTTTGTTTGTGGTTTTGTTATATTTTTTCTCTTTACTTTGTATGTTCCTGAGAAGGCAACAAAGTTTGTCGAAACGTTGAACTTGTTAATTATTAAAAAACAATTATAAAATTTCTTTTTTGGTCAATTGTTATATTATGTCAAAATTGCCGTGAATAATAAAATGATTGTTTTTAATTAAATATCATTTTATAAATAAAATTTAACATATTATTTTTGGGGGGAGGGGGAGGGCAATGAACCTGTTGGTTATTATGCCCTATGACTCGATAATCAAATATATAAACACAAATAAGAGAAAGTAACAACTAGACATCACAGACATTTAACATATTAATTTTGTAATCTCTACTATCTAAAAAGTAATATATTAAACAAAAATAATTACCTATAATTACCTTAATTAATTATGGCATTTACAATGCGGGTAATTGTGGGAAATTTAGAATAATAACTTTAAAAAATATCAATGGAGAGATATGAAAAATGAAGAAATATTGCCATGTGTGAAAATCGCACAACATGGCCGTTTTAAGTACGAGTAGGTAGAGAAATTCTGGCCTAATGTTAAGGGCATATTTTTACTAGTAACGTATATTTTGAGGCGCCCATAAGAAGGCAAAAGCTGCGTGCGTAATATTTTGTAGATACAATTACAGTGTTTTCCAAAACAAAATCTCATTACAGTCTACACAAGTGAACATTGTGACATGCAATGGATTACTAATTAAAGAGGAGTCTAGTGCTTTGTACTCTGCGTTATCATTGTTTTTTTTTTGGAAAAATTCTTTCTGTTTCATAACTTAATGTATCTCAGGTTTACTTGTCTGACTCTATTGTGAATAATATATTGCTATACTGTGCGCCAGATTTGGAAAAGATACAATTAAATTTCTATAAAAATCTGTTTTCTATCTTTCGCAATACACCTGGGTATTTATTACTACGCTTGGAAACAGGAGTTTAAAAATTCACTTACAAATTGTTAAAGCATCTCTTAATTTAATGTTCAAAATTTTGGAATTCTGATACTTTCTAATTACTCCAAAATCTGCCTCTTTCAAGTGTTTTCATTTAAGTGTCAAACCTAATAATAATCTAAGCCACAATTGGTATTCTCAGAGCTAACTGATATCATTTCAGGTTTAAATCTGGGAAATTTAGATTCATTAATAACATATTTTAAAAGATAAATCAAATAATATTAATGTATTATTTAGAAAAATACAAAGCGTATTTAGTTTCTTCTGATTTTGATCGAATGTTAAATTCTAATTATGTTATGTTTATAAAATCTTCCTATTTAAAATAAACAAATAACCTAACCATATTTAACACAAAAACATTTCATGTAATTAAATTATTTGTTCAATTTAAAACGGCAGGACCATTTTTTATTAAATTTACTATAAAAGTAATTACTATAAAAGTTAAATTTACTATAAAAAATATAACTTACACAATTGACCCAAATAAAATTTGTACTCACTGCAATAGTGGGAACACATGAAAACATGATTCATTTGTTTTTGGAATGTCCTGTGTATGATGTGTTTAGAAAATATTTAAACATTGATGTCGATAATATTAATAATGAAATGGAAAGAATAGCTAATGATTACAATCAGCAAATCAGCAAAATATGTATAAGGTTTATAAATATTTAAAAAATATTTTAATACTCAGGTCTTTCTTATTGAATGAATAGTTAGTTAATGTGTTTTGATTTAATGTTAACGACAGAAAGTAATTGCATTACTTCTGCCTCTTGAATAACAATATTAATTTATAATTTTCCCAATCTTAAATCTGGCCTCTACTCCTCCAACAAACTCAGCAAACTGTTCTCTAAACTCAAAGACCCCATTGAAACTTATGACAAAACGAACTCTGTTTACAGCATACTTTGCACTGCACCAAACTGTAACGCATGTTACATTGGTGAATCAAAACAACACCTACGAAAGAGACTTAGACAACATGAACTAGACATAGCTAACAAAAAAAAATTGACAGTACAGCCCTCACAAAACATGCACTCACCCTTGCCCACTCCTTTGATTTCCGAAATGCTTTTGTCCTAACCACCTGTTCCTACACCTGAAGCGACTACTTTCTGAATCCATCCACAATAACCTCAACAACCCTAACTCTGTCAACTACAGAAAAGACAAGGACGTCATTACCTCTTCTTACAACATTTTCCGCTTCCTCAAAAAAGTCCCCCCCCCCCCACACATACTAAATTACACATACCAACTTTCTATACTTTTCACTCATTTTCTAGTTTATTTATATTCATTTATTTCTCTTATAATTACTAATTGATTTGTTTTTCATTTCTACAACTCTTCATATTTCCCAATTTGGAAAAAATGTCCCCATTCTGTTTTTTTGCAAACATACCTTACTCTACAACCAAACAATAACCTCCTCCAAAATTTAACACTCCATTCTTCCTTAACAGGTATCATATTTTTCTAATATTGTTTAATAGTTATATATTTTAATTTGATCATACAATTTTCTCTATATCTATATTTTTTGTTTTGTAGTACCTGAGGAAGGACACCAAAGGTGTCCGAAACGTAGAATAAACTTTTTTAAAAAAATAAAAAGTTTCTTCTTTGGCCCTAGCAAACTAATTTTTTAGCTTGTTTAATTAACAACGGCCAAACATGAATATTGTTTATATTGAAATGTAAAGTAGTTTTGTGGAATAGAAGATTTTGCCTCCACTAAGATTGATATTCGCCAACAAACGCAAAACTTTACGGAAAAAGTAAAATCACAATTTTCTGGTTCTCCAAAGTTGCTTAAGTTGAAGTATATTTGGGACTTATGCTAGTCCAAAGAGTGGAATACTTCACTAAGATTACGTCATTCTATCCTTTATAGACATTGTATTACCCAAAGATGTATTTTTAAAGTGATAGAAAACAATGGTCTATGTATATATATGATCATTCAGCATTCCGCGGCAATCCCCATGCAAAACTCTAGAAATCCTGAGTCTTTGGATCTTAAGATTGTGTCCGTAGTCTGTATTAAATCTACGCTTCTCCATAAAGCCTATGCCTTATGGCCAAAACTCGGTTTATAAAAAAACTACTGAATGTTTTGCACACCGTACATTTCGAAGAATAGGCTTATTAAGCTTTGGTTCCTTTTGATCTGTTGTAGAACCTAAAAAAAAAACAAAAAAAAAAACAGTATTCTGGTTAAAAATTAGAAGTTTATGGGGACAAGGAAATTATCTGTCCAGGTAGTAGGAACATAGTAACTTCGACGGTTTTGACCTTTATATTTGGTCCACATATAATTTAGTCAAATTTCATTCAGTCTATCTTCTTATGGGCTGAAATCAACATTCAGTCATATTCAGCTGCATAAGATTAGCTTGCTTATTATGATTTAATAAGATGATAAATATTTTGTTTAGAAGTTAAATTACGCAAAGTAAATAGAGAAGAAAAGCCTCCAATTCATAAACCTCCAACTGGCAAAAATGAAGAACCATTAAAAGGATTTCAACCGCAAATCGATCAGAAAAAGAACATGTCTCAGGCACCGCCTCCTCCGCCTTTACCACCTCCAAGGCCGCCTCCTTTGCCGGGTAACGTATTATTTTAACAGTTGTTGTTTTTTTTTTTTTACTTGTAAGAAAATAAATTCTTATGTTCAACTTTCAGAATATCTTCTAAAAATTGTTCAATGGACTTAAGATTATTTGCCATTTTAGTAGTATTGATATCTGTCATAATTCTCATTAAAGCAGAATAGAGCTACCAACAGAACATCTCCAACGGAGGGCAGCTGCTGCCTTCATTGCCAGTCCAAACATCTTTTCTCAAATGCTTTTCCCGTCTCCCGTCTTCATCTCTCGAGTCTGGTTGTTAGCACAACAATGTGGCTATGTTATGCGCCATTTTTGTATCTTGTATTTATCACGACAGACACTTCTCCTCTATAAGTTTTACATATAATAAATACAAAATTTTATTGCTTTAAAAGAATTGCACTTATAAGCAAGGAGTTGTGAATAAAAAAAGAAGAAAAATACAAGTAATAACAGATATACAAATTACGTTAAAAATAAATAATTATATATTAAAGAGCAGGAAAAAATAATTTTTAGTAATTGCAAATATAAAGGAATCGTAGAGAGTGTGGCAGGACTAGGTATTTGTTTTTATTGAATCTTGCACAAGCCACTCTGTTGATTTATTTTACCCAAACTATGAAATGTTTTTGTTTGATTAAAACTTTTATAAAAGAAATGTAGGTTTTTATTTTCTCAAATAAACATTATTATTAATTATTTGTTTATTTATTTCAGGTGTGCCAAGTAAACCAGTATCTGAAAACAAAAGGCAAAAATTGGAAGCACTAAGAAGTCGCCCAAGAAGACGTCCAGATTGGACAGATATGATGAAAGAAGTTGAAAAGGGTATTAAATTGAATCATGTTAAATGTAATGATAGAAGTGCACCGATAATACCTAAAAGTAAAGCAAAAGGACAGGTAATTATAGCAGCATATGTGTTTGTTATAGAAGTTCAGTCTTCGAGGATGAATTTAGAATATAAAAAAAAGGTACTCGAAACAAGAGATATTTATTACAAATGATTTTATATTTCAGTTATCACCATCAAAATCATAGCGCCTCTTTTGGAAATTAGACGAATACGATAGCGTCAAAAGTCAATAATTTAGCCATTCCACTTATCTTAATCATCACCTAGCCATTCTATTCCCTTCTACCATTCAGACACAATAAGGTAACAGGCTTTGCATCCCTAGACAGGAGGTCTGTCTGCAGGCTTCAAATATCTGGATTGAAAATAAGTTGTGTGATAGATAAAATATTTCTCTTTGTCCACATCTCCCGCCAACCCAAGTTGAATTGTAAGATATCTCTTTGCCGATTCTACGTCATGCCAAGAATTAGCCGAGCCTCTTTTGCAGCTACATCCGCTTGTTCATTGCCTTCAATATCGCAATGTGATTTTATTCATTTCAAGTTGGCTTTTTTGTTAAGTGTTATGCAGTTGATAAGTTCTCGTCTTATTTCTTCAGTTAGTTCTTCATGTATGTGTGGGTTTGTGAACCTTTGTAACGTAACCCATACCATCTGTGTGAATTGTGAATCTATGTTGGTATCTAGTGGTTTTGATATATTTGATGGCTCTAAGTATAGCAATCTGTTCGGCTTGATTATTTGAACTTTCCTAATTTGTATTTTCCTACTACGCGGTTGTGATCAGGATAAGTTATGACAAAAGCTGAACCAACATTATCGCCGATAAAAGTATATATATATATTTGGCTTTAGCAATTTCAGCTACAGCCATGCAGTATATTTAATTCTTTAGGGCCAAAACATATTACGTATTCCGATTATGATATATTTTATTCACGCTTTATATAAGATCAATTACCAACCTCACATACCCAAGTATACATCATAAATATATGCCATTAGTTTTATAATGAGTCTTCACGATATGCTTATATTGGGATGGAGTACTCGATATTCCTCCATCCCGCTAAACCTAATCCTAATTTAAAATTATATACAACTATTTACATATTTCGTTCATTCTAGACTCTCATACTCTAACCTACCTATCTCACTCTCGCTAATAAATACATGCACACCTATATTTGCATCCACACTATAACTACTAAACTATCATTCATATTCTCGTGCACACTGTGGGGGTGGAGTACTCGCTATTCCTTTGCACCCCTTGAACCTAGACCTAAATTAAAAATTAAAGATATACACAAAAGCAATGATTAAGTATTAATTGTCATCTCTGAATATTCTTACAGTTTGTGTATGAATCAGAAAAGCAAAATGCTCACAATTTGTTATTAAAAGAAATTCAATCAGGTGTAAATCTTAAGAAAGTGAAAACTAATGATCGAAGTAAACCTATCCTTGATGGTATGTATTCTAATTTTTTTTCTTATTTCTTTTTATAAATAAAAAATAATTATTTAATCCGTTTTTTTTTAAATTTACCTTTTAGTGATAAATTTTAGCATATTGTGGTGGTTGGTTCTGCAGAGCTGGAAAGCATCAGAGACATTTTCCGTGGTAGCCTGCTTCATTTTGTGTGGTCATCGACCGGTTTCGGCCTTTCGCCCATCTTCAGGATGCGTTTTTCAGACAGTGTGACAACACAGACTTGCACAGAGCAAATACAGTTGATACAATCTTTGCTCTGTGCAAGTCTATGTTATTACACTGTTTGACAAAAACATCCTGAAAATGGGCGAACGCCCCTAAAGCCGTCGATGACCACAAAATGAAGCAGGCTACCACGGAAAATGTCTCTGATGAAATTTTTGAATGTTTGTTAATTTCATTATTAAAAAGATATATATGCCTTACAGGTCTACGAAAATTCCGGCGGCAGATGACTATTGAAGAACAAATTCAAAAATCTGCTAGTGTAGCCGATGTTATAGCTGTAGCCTCAGAGCCTGATGAATTGGATGATATTGATAAAGTACGCGATGATTTACAATCAACTAAACAGATGCTAGCATTAGAAATGAGAAATAAAGAGGCTTTAGAAAGAGAAAATAAACGTTTAATGGCCAGATTATTCAATTTAGAAGCTGAATTAGAAAAAGAAAAGTTAACAAGAAAATTGCAAGTAGAAGGTGGTAGTCAAGTAGTACCTGAGCGAACTGATGAAGACGATAAGGTAACTTGAGGTTATAAGTATTTTATTATTTTCTCTTATTCCTACTAAGAGGAAGTATTGTGATCGTGCCAGATTTTCGAAAGTCAGTTTTCACAGGAAATAATATTTTAAGGTCCCCTTAATACGAAAAAATGTTTTTAGCAAATAGTCTATATGTGTGTGTTAACAGAATATCTCAAAAACGAAAAGCCCCAGCTAACTCAAACTTGGTGTCATAGGATCCGAAGAGATGGATCCAAAGCAGGGAGAGAGAGAGAGACAGTCTCACTCACTAGTTTAGGCCAGACTAGAGTGGGAGAAACTGTTTAAATACAGCTGTGTCAGCCATAGGGGGGGAGTCTACTGAGAGTCTTGCAGTAGAGTTCATACAGCAGTCACTAAGCGTCATCAACCTTTCTCTTTACATCTCACTACCATTTTATATATTTTAATGTAAAGTCCAAGCAGTTTGTGCTACTTTTCGATTATACAGCGTTCACCCATACTTCTAGTTTATTCATCTATACAACCAATTTTCTCTCCTTCTGAAACCCATTATACTTTGTATTCGATTTAGGCATTACCACCCCGCATCAGACACGAAGATTTCAGGCAAAAAAAATCCATCTACTGAATGTGCGAGTTTCTCTTTCTTTTAGTTTTTCAAGATTTTGTCGAAAACGGTTCCAACAATATTTCTTTTAACTTCCTATACTAGCTGTGGAGCTACATACGAGGTGTGTAAATTAAGTAATGAGACTGATTTTTTAGTGTTCGATCTGGCAACACTGGACACGCGGCGCATGCGTGGTAGGGCAAGTAAACATCTGATACATGTCCAGTGCAAATTTGAAAATGCTAGAGTTGTTGCACTGTCCGTAGTGACTTTTTTTTTGCTTCAGACTTGGGCACAGTGCAACGGAAACGTTTGGAAAACTATGCCAGGCCTATGGAGACAATGTTTTGTCGAGAGCACAGGTTTTTTTAGGTGGTTTAAGTCGTTTGCAGAAGGAAGGGAATCAATTGAAGACGAGCCTCGCAGCGGAAGGCCTTCATCTTCAAGAACCGACGAAAATGTTGGCAGAATTCGCGATCTCGTGCGTTCAGATCGTCGTTTGACAGTCCGAATGATCGGCGAAGAGTTGAATTTGAGAGATTTCGAAAAAGAGTCATGCGTGTGAGACCAAACATCAAAAACAAGTGGGTGTTGCATCACGACAATGCTCCGTCACACCGCGATTTCTATTAATGAGTATTTGGCCAGTAATAACATTCCTGTGGCTCCTCAGCCTCCTTATTCACCCGACATGAGTCCATGTGACTTTAATTTTGTTCCCCAAATTGAAAAATCACCTCAAGGGACGTCATTTTGGAACATTGGAGAATATTCAAACAGCCGTAACCGACCAACTGAAGTCTATTCCAGTATCCGAGTTCCAGCACTGCTATGACGAATGGAAGAATCGTCTTCAGCGTTGTGTGGCTTCCCAAGGTAGTTACTTTGAAGGGGACAATGTTGAATTGTAATTTTATTTGAATAAAAAAAACAGTCTCATTACTTAATTTAAACACCTCGTATGTACCTATCACTATTATTCAAAACAACTTCTTGGGCAAATTATTGGGCAGGGGTGGTTCTCGGGGGAACAGTAGCTTTCTCTAAAGTATTACTTCAGTATATATCACCGACATAATATTAATACACATTAGTATAATTCCAATTCTGAAGAAAAATTGATTTAACCGGAAGTGTGATTTCAAAAAAAAAAAAGATTTTTGAGTTTATTGGAATTTATTCGAAAACGGTTACAACGATTTTCTTTAAACCTGGAATGCCAATTTCACAGATAGTATTAGTTTTTGAATATGTTGATGGATCCGCAATGCTGCTGGATAACATCTAGTATTTTTTTATCCGTCTTCGCATGCGCATATTTATATTGTTGCTGACCGGTTTCTCGGATTTTCATCCATCGTTAGAGCAAATTCCACCAAGTTCGTGTAAGAGAGTTCACTTCAACGTAATGTATTCTGTTACACTCACCCTTGTTGGTTGTATATATGTTTTATATGTACAAAATATATACAACCCAAAAATTGTGAGTGTAACAGAATACATTACGTTGAAGTGAACTCTCTTACACGAACTTGGTGGAATTTGCTCTGACGATGGATGAAAATCCGAAACCGGTCAGCAATAAAAAAAATATGCATGCTACGCCGGATAAAATACTAGAGAGTATTATTTTTATTTGAAAAATTATTTTTGATACTTGTGCGAAACTGTGTGGCGTTAATTTCAAATTTTATATGTAATTGGTTCATTGATTTTTAGAGCACTCTACTGGGCCATAATATAATCATGACTCCTCTGGTGGTTTTTTTTAGTTTACGGAATGTTTTGAGGATGAGGTGATTTCACCTTATCCTCAAAACATTCTGTAACTAAAAAAACAACCCTTAAAAAACCCATGCCTAAAACCTGGGTAACTACCAGGTGTGAGAGGGATAACCCTCTCTAGAGCCTGTCAGGGTACTGGGATTCCTTAGGGATCTCAAGCTGATGGAGGTTTTGTAGAACGGATGTTCAGCTGGGACATCTGCTCGGTGCTGTGGGGAAAAGGTAGCAGTGCATTGGCCCCCCTTCAAAAAAAAACCACATGCCATTCCATGCCCGAGCCATTCATATTCCGTTCTTTCATCTACACAAATACTATCTCATACAAAATCATGCATATCCTAAAGTCTATCATTCCCAATCTCAAATCTGGTCTCTATTCCTCCAACAAACTCAGTAAACTGTTCTCTAAACTCAAAGACCCCATTGAAACTTATGACAAAACGAACTCTGTTTACAGCATACTTTGTACTGCACCAAACTGTAACACAAGTTACATTGGTGAATCAAAACAACACCTACGAAAGAGACTTAGACAACATGAAATAGAGAACATAGCTAACAAGAAAAATTGGCACAGTCAGCTCCTCAAAAACAATTCCCTCCCCCTTCACCCACACCTTTGATTTCCGAAAGCTTCTGTCCCCTAATGTATTTGAATCGTTTTTTGCTTATCTGATCCCACCGTGATACCACCAATGTTAGTGGAAATGTTTAAATGTGAGTCCTGAGCTGAGGATACATAATGTAGTAGATGTCTTGAAGAGGGCGGAAGTTAGTTTAGAGATTTTTGGAAGTTAGTGCTCGAAGTATTAACACGGAAATTATAAAAATAGACAGTATTTGAACAATAATTTAAACGTAAAAATGGTAACTATTAACAAGAAATACTTAGAAATAAATAGAAGATAAATAACTAATAATTTAGAATGATTAAGATAAATAACTAATATGCACAACTAAAGGTAATAAGTATAAATAAAAACTGTATAGGGACGCGTAAACTGCTGCTCGTATATGAAGACGTACTCAAGTATAATCGTAATATCATCCCCTCTTCCAATCGGGCGAAGTTTATATATTGTGTTGGTCCACACTCACACCAAGACATCTGTCCTAGTGTGCCACCTTGTGCGACCTTAATTAGTTTGGTGACCACCGATTTAGATCAGTGGCCAACCTTAGCGGTGCTTGCTTTGATGACAGCAGCTGGCTACCGATTTAGGCCAGTGGCCAGCCTGGTGCTTGCTTTGATGTAAGGGTATTTATCCTTGGTTTGTTTGTTTGCCCGCGGCCTTGTCTTGAAGACAGCAGTTGGTTAGGCCACTAGTTGTACATTATTCTTTCTTTGTTATCTGTTGTGAAGATTTGACATTGCTATGACTTTGCCATGTCATTACACTAACCACCCATTCCAACCACCTGAAGCGACTTCTTTCTGATTCCATCTACATTAACCTCAACCCATAACTCTATCAACTACAAAAAAAAAAACAAGGACGTCATTACCTCTTCTTACAACAACATTTTCCGCTTCCTCAAAAAAGGCCTGCCCCCTTAAATTACACATCCCAACTTTCTATACTTTCCATTCATTTTCTAGTTTATTTATATTCATTTATTTCTCTTATAATTACTAATTGATTTATTTTTCATTTCTACCACCCTTCATTATTTCCCAACTTGGAAAAAAATTTCCCTTCTCTGTTTTTTTTTTTTTGCAAACATACCTTACTCTACAACCAAAGTAGTAACCTCCTCCAACATTTAACTCTCCATTCTTCCTTATCAGGTATCATATCTTTCTAATATTGTTTAATTGTTGTTATATATTTTAATTTGATCATACAATTTTATCTATATCCATATTTTTTGTTTTGTAGTTCCTGAGGAAAGACACCAAAGGTATCCAAACGTCCGAATAAACTTTTTTTTAAAAAATTAAAAGTTTCTCTTTGGCCCAGCCAACCTAAATTTGTGTATCTTGTGTAATTTTAGATGTTTGGGGGGGGGGGATCTGAGGGTAACGCTTCACTCAATAGTATCGTTTTATTATATATTTTAGATTAATGATGAATACTAAATTATCAGTAAAAATCGGGTATGAAACACTCACGGCGTCTTCCTCTTAAAATTTTATACATATGTAAACTGATAAAATTTATTTAAAAACTTCATTTTTCACACATTTGTCCATACATAAATGTAATGTTGTGAGTAGTACCCAGCCAGGTAGTGAATGGTTTTACATTGTAGTCCAGAAGAGAACGCAAATAACATTGTACCAATCTCATTTAAATGTACCAAATAAAAGTGTTAGGTTTTATATGCTAAGTTTAATAAATAATCTCTGTCTACAAACTTCCAAAAATCTCGAAATAACCAATTCTGTTAAGTTTCACTTTTAGTTCACCAATTTCTTCAACTTTGAAATTCCAGTTAATTCTTCTGATTTAAATTAATATTATAAAGATGTCAGAGCCATAAGTTATTCTGTAGCTGTATTATTCCCCCCCACACCTGCCCCCCCCAAATCAATTTCCCCGGGAAATGGTTTTCTAATAAAAGTGTAGATTATTGTTATACGTGTGAGCAGCGACTAGCGTGGTGGGTGGTCTAGTACCCAGCCCGTGGAGTGGGAGGCGACACTAAGCGAGAAGAGAGAGTCAGTGTGGCCTAGCGTGCGGACCAGGCGTATTGAAGGAGGGGTTACTGCTCATCTTACCTGCCGCTATCTCTAGCCAGCTTGGTGTCGGTCGGACAAACCAACACTTCTAATAAGACGAGTTTTGACGAAGAAGGTTTTTATTTACACGAATCAGTTTTTTTTTTCTCTCTCTCTCCCTGTTCACAGGGAACGTTATACCCCACACCTGACACCAGTTGTAAAGTAAGATAGCGGCACGTAACCCCTCCTTCATACGCCTGGTCCGCACGCTAGGCCACACTGACTCTCTCTTCTCGCTTGGTGTCGCCTCCCCACTCCACGGGCTGAGTACTAGACCCCTCACGCTAGTCGCTGCTCACATACGTGTACATAGAAAATGAAGTTTAGAAAATCATCGGAGCCATTTCATAAATCATAAAATCACACTTCCGGTTGCCTGAAATCTTCGTCAGATACAGTGGTAGTATTTAAAAATATGAATTTTGAACTTTCTGTGATTTTTTTTTTTTTCTATTTGAGATATTTTATTCACACACACAGACCATTCGCTAAAAACATGATTTTTCGTAACATAGTACATCAAAATATTGAATTTCCCGGTGAAATCTTAATTTCAAAAATTTGACATTTAAGTAAAAATTATAACTGGTATTTTATCCATTGTAGCATGCATATTTATTTCCTTCCTGATCGGTTTCGGATTTTCATCCATAGTCAGAGCAAATTCACCAAGTTCGTCGTGTAGAGTTCACTTCAACGTAATGTTTCTGTTACTTGTTACTCACACTTATTTGGTTGTATATAATTATGTGGGGAGGTTATATGATTATGTTACTAATGTGTATGTGATTAATGGCAAAATGGAATTATGATATGGAGTTATGTTTACACATTAGAAAAATAGTGTATAATAAAGACGGATAAAATACCAGATTTTATCCAGCATTCTGGATCCAACCATATATTTAGAAATTGTAAGTTTGAAGGTTTTTTTTTTTTTTTTGAAGGGGGGGGCAATGCACTGCGACCTTCCAATCTATTGTTCTATGCCCCCTGGTTTGCTGCAGGCTTGCCCACAGCACCCGAGCAGATATCCCGGCTGAACATCCGTTCTACAAAACCTCCATCAGGTTGAGATCCCTGAGGAATCCCAATAACCTGACAGGCTCTAGAGAGGATATATCCCCCTTCTCCACCTGGTAGCTACCCAGGTTCTTGAATCTTCTCTGAGTGGCAGCCACGCAGTCTGTAAGGAGATGTAATGGAGTTTCCGTTTCCTCCAGCCCCCCTTACAGAATCTGCATGAGCTGTCACTTTCCAAACCCAGCTTCACCCAGGTGTCCTTTAAGTCGGCAATGCCCCGTGAGGAAACCCGTAAGAACCTGGAGCTTGTTCCTGCTCTATCCAATGCAGGCTTCTGGTCTCCGTTGGTTATAATTTCCCAAGCAGATCTTGGCCTGCCGCAAACCGGGGAGGGTGTACCAGAGTTGAGAGCTCCTCGTCTCCTCTTCCTTTTTAAGTTCCTCCATAGAAACTGGTCGCTAAACCTACAAAAAGGTTCCGGCCCTAGAAGCGGGGTCGTAGCGTTTATCTTGGCCAGTGCGTCGGCCATCTCATCCTTCAATGCCAACGTGCCCCGGCACCCACCAGAGGGTAACTTTGTTCCTCCTGCCTAGGTTATGAAGTTTATCTAGGCATTCCCAGACCATTTTAGAGTTAATAACTGATGCACTCAATGATCTAATGGCTGCTTGACAATCGGAAAGGATTACAATCTCCTGGTTCCTGTATCCCCTATCGAGGTTAAATTGTACACATCTTCCAATAGCGTATATCTCCGCCTGGAAGATGCCGGGAAAATTACCCATGGGTTCCAAGTGCTTGATCCAAGTTTGAAGATAAATTGTCAGTTATAACTATGTAAATTGGAGTAAGAAAAAGACGTAATTGTTTCATGCCATTTTTTTTTTTTTTTTTTTTTAATTTTCATTATATCTCATTATATTGTTATCTGTTAAAATTTAGCTAATTGCCAAATTGAAAGAAGAAGCATCACAATCAGCAAAAATGGCCAAAGAAATGGAAGAACAATATCATAAAACAGCCGAAGAACTTGATCTTACACGTGCCAAATTGGAAAGTTCATGGTTGCGTAATTCTCAACTAGAAATGGAATTAAAAAGTAAAGGGAAAACAGAATTAGTTAAACAACGGTCGATAAAAAAGATGCCTTCAATATCACAAGGAAGTGGTGATGCCATTGGTAATGATCTGTCAGATGAGTCTGATACAGATACTGAAGAAGGTATGTATGCATATTTATGGTGAATAATAACAACAACAATATAACAACAATATTGTAAATAAAAAAATGAAATAAAATAAAATAATGCGATAATCAATATACTCGGTTATACCACACCGAGTACCGAGCATTTGGAGGGGGGGGGGGACTTCCCATTCACCTCTATTCAGTATTGCAATGTAGAAGTTCCTTTCAAAATTGTACCTGGGAATCATGTTATACCAAATAAATGATCAACCAATTATTACATAATTCTTCCTCAACATTTTTCCGCTTATTATTATTATTCAAAGAAGGGGAGGGCAAAACCCTACGCTATCCCCAAAGCCTCCCCGGGCCCATATAGCTACCCCTAAAGAATAACAACTATTGGGACTAGAACAAAAATCCAGGCCCAGGTTTTAACCATCTAAGTTTTACCACAGACCGAACAAATCGGACCAAAACCTTAAAAGGACATAGCATAAGATCCTCTATCGATATCCTATTCCGGCCGAAGGTCCTAAACCTAATCTCCTCACAGCCCAAACAATCCGTCATCAGATACATAGGTGTTTCCTCATCCGTCTCACAAACTCTATAAAACGGGTCAGGCATGAGTCCTATTGTATAGAGATGTCTCCTTAAGCCACAATGTCACCAGTGAGGAAGCCAACCAGATGCCTGAGAGAGGTCTGTGAAAGACATCAAAGCTCCGTCCGGACCCCCAATTAGCATCTTAGACTGCCGACAACCCAGACTACCCACTACACTCATCCATAAGGATGAGTGCTGTGAGGTCATCCACGTCTGAAAGCCCGACAAACATGTGTCAGAAGACACACCAACAGCAGGCTCTGGACCAATGAAAGGGAGAGAGGCACCTAATTTGGCAAACCTATCCACCTCCTCATTCCCAAAGATTCCCATATGACCTGGAACCCAGACCAGAAGCACATCCTTCAATGAAGAAAGATCTTCCAGTCTTTTAGAACATTCCAACACCAATCTGGAAGTGAAGACACATGAGTTAAGCGCCTCCCGCTTACTTTCTCTTTTATTAGGTTCATTTCCCTGTTGGCTAGCTCGAATATATATCAATTTGACACGATTACAATATTTCTGAATATGAAATTTATCAATAGTAACTTTTTCTGATAATTTAATGCGCTTTAACATCTATGGTCATTAGCGCCCCGGAGTCTTCCCAAGGCATTGCCGGCCTCCGGACAGTGTTCTCTCGTTATAAACAACACTGTCCATCACCAAACAGTGAGCTGTAGAGGCTCTTAGGAAGAAAAAAAATCTAAGGGTAGCACTGGACTCGAACCCGGGTCCTCCACGTGGGAGTTCAACGCACCAACAACTGACCTAATCCCTTCCCTATCACAATAGTAACTATGTAATTGATAACAAGAGAAAGTGATGTGGTGTTACACACCAGAATTTTTTTTTTTCCTCGCATATAACAATTATACAATCACCAATTTGCTTAAAATGACAAAAAAGAAAACATTTGGTTCGTATTTTTCTTCAGTTAACCCAAGGAATCCTAATTTTTCAATTGTTTAATCCTGAAGTCACCCTTTATAAAAATTTATCAAACGTAATAGAAAAAAAATTGTTTAGTATTTGCCTTTCACCCTCCATTATATGATAAAAAAAAAAATAAATAAGATATTGAATTAAATCATGTCCAATAAAAAAAAAAAACAAAAAAAAAATACGGTTTCGTGTGTGATAATAAAATATTTAATTTATAAGATTCTAGTTATTTAATACATAAATTACACCATGTTTGCAATTTATTCAGTTGGCAAAAGGTTTTTAATAATTAACGCGTTTTAATAAATTAAATTTTAACACAAAAAAAAAGACTAAATATTTAATAAGATCAGCTAATGAAGAAAAATTATCCGTTTATTTTACAATATTTATTTCATAGAATTTCTATAATTAGTGTTAATTTAATGTTTATATAAAATTTATTTTGAGGAAAAAGAAATTCATTCTGTAGTAAATGTTGCGAGATTAGACGAATTATATAATCCAGTAATTTTAAGTAATAATGGAACTTAAATTTCCATATATTTTAAGGTTTTACAAAAGTTTTTGTGTGCATGAAAAAAGGATGTTGACCTTTAAAGTGAAATTGTATTTGTTGAGAACCATTCTTTGGTGAAAAAGATCTTGGAATTATTTAACTTATAAAACTTGTAGACAGTGTGGGAAGAGTTTAATTAATTGAGTGGTGAACTTTAATTAAAGCTTCTTTTAGGAAAAAGATAATTAAAAAGCATAGCATATCTGTTGCATAAAAAGATTAATAACTGAAAATAGGTATGTTACTGTGACCAGTTCAAAATATTGCTCACTATAGACAATGTTGAATCATGTAAAAAAAAATTATATTATTTTGTGATAAATTCACTAAATATAAGAAAACTTGCAATATACGAAAAATTGAAGTCTATAGTCATTTAATATTGTATAAAAATTCTATTTGTTTGGATGATGTAACAATTGACAGAACTGCCAGTTTTCTTCGTATTCATTAATTCAATTATTTATTTACTTATTTTACTTTATTAGTCGTAATTTAGTTTCAGTCAATTTTAAAATAATGCTTTGTTTATTTTAAGAAGTTAAATTTATTTATTTATCTTATAAATATTTAATTCATACTTATTAATCGTAATACTTATTAATTATAAGTATGCACCAATTCTTGCTACAATCTTTGTATGATTAAAGCAAATAAATAAATATATAAAATAAAAATAAGGTTTGTCACACTTTTAAACAAATTTCTTCCCACACTGAACACAAGTTTTATAAACTAAGTAATTTTTTTCTCGAACAGTGAAGTTAATAAGGTTTTTTTTTCAAACTAGAACTACGAGAAGTGCCGTAAGTGAACGTTATTCTTATGCATTTATTTTTCAATAATGATCTCTTTACTATTTCAATTGTATGAGAAATGTAAAATTTTATGTAAAAAAAATTGTGTAAAACTCAAACCTTTCTAGCAGATGTATTTCTAATATCAATATAAATATTATTATCATTTTTTTTAAATATTTATCTATTGTAATAGGAGAGTTTGAAGAAGAGGAAAATCAAATGACGCCTGCAGAATCTCGGGAAGAACGCCAGTATAAACTATTGGAACTTAAAATAAATAACTTGAAAGAGAAAAAAGCTGCAGCTTCCCGGGAGAAAAAGAATTTAAAAGCACAATTAGCAAAATTACAAAGTGTGCTAAAAGAAGAAAAGAAACGATATAGACTGTTACAAGCAGAAGTTGAAAAAATGGCTAGCATTTTGAGGGAAGATGATGAGTGTACAGTAAGTGATGACCAAAATGTAGAAGTGGAAGATGAAGACGATGATGGAGAAGAAGAAGAAGATGAACAGGTAAAACGATAAATTATTAAATTTCTAAAATTCGTGGAATAAAAATGTGGAAATATTGCGATTATATGAAATTTTCAAAATTATTAAGTTATTTATTTATTTTATGTTTTTTTTTCTTTATGTGTTTTCTACATTAACAAGTTTATTTTTGTTTTCGAGAGCTGGAAAAATTAACATATTGATATTAATTAATATCTTAAATTTGGCTTTAGTTGCCTCAAACTGCCAATAAAAAACCAGCCTTGTCTTTTTAAATTTAACATGGTCTCTTTGTGATCTTTATTAAAGCTCCTGCACCCTCTTACCATTCTTCTTAAGGGAACTTGAGGGTTACGGCTTTTGTTCTTAATCTTTTGGCCATATAAATGTATGAAACAATTTTATAATTAATGTCTGTATACAGGGTGTCCCAAGGTATATGGATAACGACTTTTTATCGGAAACTACGATAGCTAGAAAAAAAACTAAAAAATACGTGTCCCCGTAGTTTTTTGTTAGAAATCCAAATTTAATTTGCAAATTTGTTTTGGTGCTTCCAGAAACGAGATACAGGCACCAACTTGATTTTTTCAAATGAGGAGGGAGGTGTGGTTTTTATTTAAGAAATAGATTTCTCTATTTTTTGTAAAAAAAATTTACTTGAACGGTTTTTTGATTGATAAAAGAAAGTACTATTTTATTATAAATTTTACTCCTCATTATTACAGATCTTGCCGAACTGGCTCCACCATTAGAGATGTATTTCTTCGGCCGTAATGTACAATTGGCAGGAAAGAGCATGTCTATGCATCTCTAATGGTGGAGGCCAGTTCGAGCAAGATCTGTAATTAATGAGGAGTAAAATTTATAATAAAATAGTACTTTTCTTCTTATTCAATCAACAAACCGTTAAAATATCATTTTGAAATTTCTTATAGGAATCATGTTTTCATTCATAATTTGTAAAATATTGCTCACAGAAAAAAACCGTTTAAGTAAATTTTTCTTACAACAAATAGAGGAATCTATTTCTTAAATAAAAACCACACCTCCCCATTTGAAACAATGAAGTTGATGCCTCGCTTCTGGAAGCACCAAAACAAATTTGCAAATTAAATTTGGATTTCTAACAAAAAACTACGGGGACACATATTTTTTAGTTTTTTTCTAGCTATCTTAGTTTCCGATAAAAAGTCGTTATCCATTACCTTGGGGGACACCCTGTATACATTTGTTTTTTTTTTTTTTGTTATAGCCAGTAATACAATATTTTGAGGCTACTTAATACGAAAAAAATGTTTGCAGAGAATATTTTATAAATTATCTTTCTCTTTGTGGCTCAAATATGATTCCGTTTTAGATTAACAAGAGATCTGACCTGATAGTTTTGCTTAAAAAAACCCGTTAACTGAAAATATGACTTTAATAAATGGTTTATTATTATTGTTACTATTATTATTTTTTCATTTATAAAAAAGGATTTTTTTGAAAACAGTTTTATATGTTTTGCATAAACTAGCGGCTCGAATAGCAAGTATTCTAACTACACACATTTTTCTTTTAAATATTTCACTGGAAAAAATTGAGTTGAGTTAGAAATTTTCCTAAACATTAATTTTTTTTTATAAAATTATACTTCCTTTGCTATCTACAAACATTGAATCAACTAAGTTAACGAGTAAATCAATCCGCAACATTTGAAAGCTTAACAACATCTCATCTCCCTCAGAATGTCCTAAAAATCAATTCTTAAGGAAACATGTTTTAAATAAAAAATGATGGTTTATATTTGTGTATTTAAAGTTAACATTACAAGTTCATAGTCGCATTTTCGGTTAACCAGTTTCTTAAAATTTGGAATTCCAACAGTGCTTTTAGTGTAACTTAAATATTACATAGGTGGTAGAACCATACATTTTACTGAATTGGTACATTTAATTGTTGTGGATTATTATTATGGGTGCCCGGAGGCATGGGACCTGGCTTTTACCCCGCCCCAAAAGCTACTCTTCCAGCAATTTACTGGTCTGACCGCAATATATTCAGATATCCTTTATTATCTCTCAATTCTTCCAAGTATTCTTTTGAGAGTGTAGCCCTTCTAAATATGCTCGCACACACACATATGCGGACTATTCACTGAAGCAGGGTTTTAAGCTAGATTGATTGGAGGGGGGGAGCCATCAGAAATGATTGAAAAGTTAATATAATGTTTGTTTTTTTTTTTAGGAAAGCGAAAGCGGTAGTTCCACTGAAGCAGAAAGCGAAGCAGAACCAGGTCCAGAAGTAAGTCTGGAGGAAAAAACCAAATACCTGGAAAGAAAGTTAAAAGAATTAGAATCTTTATTAAATCGAGCAAAGAAAGCTAATTACCTACTAAAAGCAAATATAGATAGAAGACAGGATGACCTCAATAGGCAAAAAGAATTATCATTAGTAATTCAACAAGATTTAAACGCTGTTTTATCAGAATTAGGCTAAGCGAGATATGTGATTAGAAAAAATAAATATGCTCGAATCCATGTATTTCATTTTTTTGCTTGATTTTGCAGAAAGATCATCCACCAATGTTATGCTTTTTCCTAATGTTCATATGAAACGTTTATATTAAAAAGTGAAATTTTTCATTTAAATATAGTGAGCCCAAGAAACTCAAACACCAGTTTCATGTCATTTCAGTAAACAGAAACAGCAAAGTGCTATTTGGCATAATTTTCACTTTAAGTTTTAATAAAGAAGAAGAATAAAGAATAAAGATGGATATTTAGGTTAAGGACACAGAAAAAACAAACTCTTTTTTCAAATTTTCACAGACGTTTCGGCAAATTTATTGTCTTCTTCAGGGTCTCTATAAAGGTTATAAAACAAATCAAAAATAATGAATAGACAAAAATATAAAATTAAAAATAAAACATATAAACTAAATAAATAAATAAAAGTATTACATATATATGGCAAATTGAAATTAATTTTAAACTATTGCTATTATTGCAGAACAAATCAGAATTAAACTACATAAGAAGTGTTCTTACACAAAAAAAAATTATTTTTTTTAAATTTCTTAAAAACTATAGTTTAACTTGTCATATACCATCACCAAGTGTAAAGTAAATAGGGTGTATCAAGGTGTTTATAAAGGGCTAGGAGAGCGGATGGGAAAACCGTCTCCTATTGTGTATGTTGTTTAGAAAATTCCAATGTTTATGTTGTACATAACTGATTATTGTCCAGAACGGCTTTGGGAAGCATAGGGTTTGATCCCTTTCTATAGGCGAATGATAAGAATAATCCGAATCTATCTTATATTACTTGTCTTCTTTAGTATGGCTCTTGATGATGGCCACTGTAAGGGCCGAAAGCTATAGAAAAATAAACAAACATATAAAAAGACTGGTTCTTTTTGTCTCCATTGTATATTCTAAATTTGGATAATAATAGTGCATTATTCTTTTAGGAAACACGGCTTATCATAAAATTATTAGAAGTCTTTTGGGCTCACTCTATTAAAAAATTTCAAAAAATTAATAAGAACTAGTAATTTTGCAATTATTTCTAAAGATAACGTTTATTATTTTTTTAAATATATTTTTCTGTGATGAATATCCATTGTTATAAGTAAAGTATAAAATATTAACACCTAAACGGCTATATCCAATATCATGTAAATATGGGGTTTGAGCAATATTCCTATAAATTGTAAAATGCATCAACTAAGATACATTTATGGTATAATATTGTTTTTATGGAGAAGTTTTGTCCATCTTTTTATCAGAATGCATAATTATCAATTAGAAAAAAATAATTGAACATTTTTCATAATACTCAAACTATGTCTTTAACTAAAATTGTTAATTATTACTAACTTTTTGTTAATTTGTAACTGTTAAAAAAAAAACAAAAAAAAAAAACTAAAAATATATAACACTAATTTTAACATGAAAATAGAAACATCAAGAAGTGATGTATTAAAGAAAACCTTATATATACATACATAAATTAAACTTATAATCCAAAGATATATGTCATCACTTTATTAAATAAATAATGATTATTTTAAAACTGTTTCCTTTTTTTCCATTTTGTTACACAAAATACCTACTTGTAGTATTTTGTAGCAACTTCAGCTCGAGCATTAGAGCCGCAATTACACTTTTGGAGGCGCTAGAAGAGTAACATCATTGTGAGGACAGAAGAAAAAACAAACTTATAAATAAATAAAAAAAACTAAAGCAAATATTCAAAAGTATGTGTAATGTATTCATACAATTATAGGAAAATCTTTGCAGACATTTTTGAGAACAAAAAGATCCAGTGAAAAATTGCACTTTCCATTAACCGATTTTCTCGCAATCATGGTATTTACTTTCTCTCAGCCGAAAGGTTGACCAGGACCCACTGGCCGCATCCGCCTCTCAACCCACTAAGGTGAGTTCCTTTGTCTTTATTCTTATTAATATTTTAAGTTACATTTCTTTATCATCTCGCGCGTCTGTTCAATTTCTTGTCTATGTCTATTAATTAGTTTCCTTTACATGCTTCTGTTTAATTACTTATAGGGTGTTTTGAGTCTTACTCAAACATTTTGGTCTCTCCCTGTCAGATACTGACCTCATTTACTTAATTTTCACTAATTTATTATTATTGCTTGTAATAAATTGTAGTTGTTTGTTAGCGATTATTGTTTTTTTTTTTTTTTTTTTTGTTAATCATCATATTAATTTCAATATAATATCTTAACTTGTGTTTCTTCTTCAAAACAGTCATGGCCACTTTATTGCCAGCTTTACTCGCCTAGCAAAAGGCGCTAGGTCACATTACAACATACGCAAAAATGGATGTGCGTCTTCCTACTTCGGAAGGAAAAATTTCCGCATTTTTGAATAGGAGCCATGCCTGAAAACGGAGAAAGTGCCGCCGAGTGAACTATCCGAGGACGTTGAGCTCGCTTAAACACAAATCCCTATCTCTATTTTCAACTACATTAGAGTCAGATTTTGTATAATGTCAAAGTGTTATTAAAAAAAAAACCAGTAGACATCCATGCAGTAGACAATTAACTTTTAAATGTAGCAATCTTTAAATGTTCGAAGTGTGATTTTACGGAATAGGTTTTTAAATTTTTGGTTTCTTGATGATAAATAATAATTTTGGTGATAATTATTATGCCCTCAATGCCAATCAGCATTTGATGCTTGCGCTGCTATGTAAGATATAAATATTGTGAATAAAAATTGCAAATCCTCTGAGTATTTTATTATTTATTATTATTGTTTTATAGTACAAAATACTTTAAACAAAGAGTTGACCTAATACAAGTATTTTTCATTATCCCTAGATTCTGTCTTTAAATTATAATTATTAATTATTATTAACTTTAGGTTAGATTGTAATTATTTACCTAAGTCTAAGCTCAATATCACTGTAACGACTTTCTCTTACAATTAAGAGATTATTTTTAATATAATGAAATCTTCCTTTAACTTGAAAATTATTACCCAAACATAAATAATTTACTTTCTTCTCTCAAAGTAACAAAAATATATTAAATAAATACTTATAATATTTTCATCTGTAATATTTTCTTTGTTGACTTTCAGAATGGTATTCCTTGTTTCGGACATTTGTGGACTTAGCTCAATAGATCAGGAATCACTTACTTCAATAGTCTTTTTATGTCAATAGAATTTTCTGTCATAAGAAATGGCTAAAAGATATTTTAAAACAACCAATAATTTATTTTACTTGATACATTATTAAGTATATTAAAAAAAAAGTACATACACAATCCATCCTCTTCTACAGCCTTTGCAGTGTAGAGGCTTGCTTATGATAATAAACTTTTAAGAGTAACAGATTATCGGCCCGAAGCCCCCGATCCTTGTAGCAGGGCTGCTACCTTGGGCACCAGGCTGCGTGAAGCTTCAAACATCGGGTATTCTGATATTTTTCTCCCTGAGACGGCACCTATCTAGCCCTCAGGCTGCCCACACGCAATAGTCGGTCGTTCAGTTCCTGCCCAGGCAGTATCCACTCACTTGGAAGCAACCGACTCACTCCAAAAAAAAAATTTACTTTTATTTTACTTTTACTTTTTATATTATATTTAATTATATTTACTTACTAGCGGTGCTGCAGCCCATCACTGAGCCTTGGCCTCCTCAATCCGCTTCCGCCAGTCCTCTCTATCGTTTGCAGCAACCTTTCAATTTCTCACTCCTAGCAGGTTTCTGGCATCCTCGCTTACCCCATCGCTCCATCTCAATTTAGGCCTGCCTACTCTCCTAGCCCTATGTACATCCTGCTCCACAAGCCTTCTGGGTGTTTCTGACTCAGACATCCTTAATACATGGCCCGCCCATCTGAGCCTGCCAAGCCTAATTATCTTTATGATGTCTGCTTCCCGGAATTATATTTACAATTACAATTATATACACTTTTTAATTATATTTGTATAGATTTTAACAATATTATTTATCCATCTCTATGTTGTCGTTTAGTTCTTCGCATAATTTCATGAAATCCAAATCGGACAGAGGATGAATGGTCGGTACAATAGTGTCCAAGTCAGGCACTAGTTCATCTGTTGATGCTGCCGGCATGGCAGGTGATGTGGAAACCAAATCTTCCACAGGTGCCATTGCCTCTAATCGCTCATTAACAAGCTTCTCAATGAAATCTATTCTTATAGGGTCATCTTGTACACATAAATCCAATCCCGAGAGTTCTTTTTTCAATTGAAAAGCATCATTTTCACATTGACTCAAATTTGTCAACTCTGTCACCGAAGTAGTACTACAATCTTCGGCACATTGATTATGTTGTTCTGTAATGTTTTCTTCTAATGAATCTAGTAATTTTTGTAAACCATACTCATCTGATGTATACCACCCCTTCGATAGTCCTAATAATGTACTTAGATTATCGTCTGCCAAATGTATATTCGGAGGATCACAACGAGGTGGGCGCAGGATCAGTGGCGATACCGCTCTTACAGATTTCACAAGGCTTTCCAATTCATCAAGTAAAGCCTTAACCTTGCATTTTCCTTTATAATGCTTACTACCCAATCTCAACAGTAACATTTCCCAAGTTGAAAGCATTCCAGCTACACGGCGCCCGCAAGTGCTTATCACTTCTTTTTTCGTGTATAAATCCAATACATTGTCAAGATTCCAAATTGTTGGAGCTTTTCTATTACTTTTCCAGGAGTATTTTCTCAGTTTTGAATTTGCACCTACTCTTGTTTCTACTGATTCCAACTGCTTGTTGCAATGATCAGGATACTTCGAGAAATGAATTGCCATACGTGCTTTTCCCAAATACACTTTATTGCATTTCGGGCATTTTGACTGTGATGAATAGTTACGATTCTGATGAAGATCTAAACCAGGAAGAAGATGAACAGTACTTTCTATATTGTCATCTGTTCTCTCACAATCCTGAACCATGTGTCTAGGTAGCCTTGATACTCTTCCAGACCGTGTTCTCGTTGGCTTTCTTCTGAATTCACCTTGTTCCGTTTCATTCTCATCACTTTCTTCTTCTAGTCCAGCTTCCACTTGTTCCATTTCATGAGGCGTTCCTGTTTTTCTAACATTAGTTTTTTCTGCTACGAGCGTCAAATCTTCAGGATAGAACACCCTAAAGTTACTTTCTGAATCATATGTATCAAGAGAATATGATACAGTGGATTGCCTGTTAGGGCGGTTTTTACCCATTATGATGTATTACATTTTTTAATAGTCTTTTTATCATAAAAAAAAAACCTCTTTTTTCACTTAATACTGATTGGCACGAGGATTGGGTAAGCACTAAAACTTTTGTCTTATTAAGAACACAATTCTTACCTAAGTTTTTTTTAAGTTGTCTGATGAGCTGTTGAGATTCTGCATTTTTTTTTTTAAACCTGTATTTAATAAAGAATCTTCTAATACACAGGTAAATAAACACAAGTAAATACGAAATATACCAAACGTTTTAGTTCTATTTCACAATAGCACTAAAATTTACATTTAATTGCATTTACAAGCATGTCATATATAGCATTAAATATGTTAACAAACTTTAATTTGCCTCGGTATTAAGCGATAGCCGCGTTGCGGAAATACACAGGTTGGACAGCGCTTAAAGACCCCTCAAAATAATAAAAATTCTCAATTAATCAAAAAAGTCAAAATAATTAATTGTGATGTTTTACAACTACAATTTTGAATAAATAAAAAAGTATTCAAATTTATACAACAATTGTTTACAATGATATTCAAATTTATATTTTAAGAAAATGTTTAGATTTCTGATTCCACTCCATTGTTAGAAACACATCCTAATTGGAAATATTTTTTAATTAAATATAAGATTACTTTTTACTTTCACTTGCAGCTGTTGGAGAAAGTATTACGATCATCTCAAATTTTCAAATTTAGTTTTCAACAGAAATAAATGTTTTAAGGCCCCCTCAGTACAAAAAAAAGAAGGTATTTTTGCAAATGGTCAGTACACATTATCTACGAGTACACACTCTCCCGTGTGTTTCAAAAATAAAAAAAATTCTTTAAACTTAAAAAGTTTACTCATTTGCTCTGCCTGAACTAAATATAGAGGAGGCAAGTACTTACCCAGGAAGGTAGTAAAAGTGATTAAGTAGTCCAGAAGAGAGCCCATTATATTGAACCAACCCCATATAACATTTGAAATTTCTTCTTCTTTTTTACATGAACTTTGGCCTCCCATACTACTCTTCTCCAAACGTCCCATTCCAGCGCCTTAGCTCTCCAGTTTGTCATTCCCAACTTTCATAAAATCTTCTTCCAAGTCGTCAATCCATCTCTTTCCTTGGCGTGCTCTCAATCCTTTTTATATGCCACATACCTTGCACACATAGCGGGTCCGCTCTATACACTCTTCTAAGAATCGTCCTTTCAAAAATTCTTAATGCCTGTTCATCTTTAGCTTTTAGTGCCCAGGACTCCGCATCCATAACAAACAACAGATATTATCAAAGACCTATATAACTTTAGTTCGTTAGTTTGGAAAGAAGAGGCAACTTGAAATTTTTAGGTAAGCTATAATACCTGCCATAATTCTTTTCATTATCTTATTGCTTACCTTATTCTCGCAGTCTATCTCAACTCCAAGGTAAATAAAGCGCTGAACAGCTTCAAAAGTGTACGCGCAGTATAGCAGGTTACGCGGTCTTCTTACTTCGAAAGCTGATACTACTAAATATTTGGTCTCGTTTTCATTGATACACTGCCTATAGTTAATTAAAATTATTTGTATTCATCATATTTTTTAATTTAAATGCTTTACGAATTTTAAGCCAACTAATAAACTAAACTAAATCTGAAAGTGAGAAATTACTTTCTAATAATTAGTCTAATATAACTAGTAATTTCTATTGGAGAAACACTTCACTGTTCAAAATTTAAATACAATAAATGGGCTTGCTTAACTATATGACTTGCAATAAAAACATAGCTTGCTAAACTATGTAATTAGACATTATTTACAAACTAGTTAACAAAGTGGCAACTTCAAAATGTTAGTATTATGTTTGTAATACGCCCATAGTTTTATTAAAATGTACATCTTATGTTTTAAAAAATGAACTTCTTAGCGAATTTTGAGCCTATCAACGCCATCTAACCATCACTTTTCATAAAATAAAATCTAGTCTAGTTTCAGAAACCGATAAGTTAATTTCGTTATTTTTTTTAACATATCCAGACTTTCAAAAAAAAAAAGAAAAATTAAATATATTTTCAGAATCCTGAGTAGGTTTGGGAGAGTAGCACTTTTTTCTCTTGCCTACACAGGTTCGGAGAAAAAATATTGATCTCCTGAGTCAATGATCTTGGGTATAAAATAGAATAGACTTGTATAAAATAAGAATAAATTAATTTTTAATTTCAACAATTTTATAATTTCCTTTATTTCAGATGCCAAAACAATACTATAAAAAAAACTCAATAAAAACAGAAAAGCTTTAACAGTAACAGATATTAAACAATAATATACCTATATTTTATATTATAAAACAGAAGAAGGATTAAAAGTATATAATACACGAAAGGAGATTTGTGGGAAAAATAATTTACTTCTAAAACTGTAGGCATAAAAAAATCTGGTGACCATTGCTAATAGCCATTGGATGCTAGCGTACCCTTAAAAATTTAAGAAATGAATAAAAATAAACCGTATTAATATTTTGACACAAAAAAAAAAATAATTACAAATGGCTGATGTGGATTCTTGAGAAATTGGTCAGGTTTTTATAAACAATAATTACATATCTACAAAAGAGAGTTTGTTAGACATTGTTATTTATTGTTTGTCCTGATGATATCTTAGTACAAGACGAAACATTGGCAGAGTAATTATTCTTCACAAAAACCTAACGCAATTCCTTAAGAATCTGTATCAGCCGTTTGTAAATAAAAAAAATAGTTCAACTTGAAACAAAAAATTCTATTATTAACAATGACTAAAATTTAATTAATTTAAATTATTGAATTTAAAATTCAATTGACCATTTTTTACTATTCATGAAATAACACGAAAAATTTGTCAACCAGGAAAAAGAGGTTTGAAGTAAAAGTTGCTTAAAGAATCGAATAAGAGTTCAATGGGAAACCTTTCCCTGACTACAGCGGAATCCTAAATAAAAAATAAATAAATAAATAAACTTGAAATTTGTAAATACTAAATAAAATAAAACTGATACGATCGCAATACTTCCTCTTACAGGAGTAAGAGAAAGTAACAAAAACATTACCTTTTGATATATCTTGTTTTTGATCTGTAAAATAATTTTCAAAAAAAAAAAAAGGCTAATCGTATAAAATCTGCGTCTCCTAGACGATTAAACTTAAAAATTTATTCTACAAAATTAAAGATCAAAATACAATTCTAAAATAAAAAATAATAATCAATTTAAGAATCGAATCGACATTTTCTGTTCAACGTCTGTACGTTCTAAAGCTTTACAGAATTCTTCAAATGAAATCTTCTGATTTCCACTTATATCTGCTTCCAAAATTGTTCGTTCCGCTATTGATGTAAGTTGTTCTTCGCTGAAACCAATATTAGTAAAAACATTTACCTATTAGTGATGAATTAAAAAAAAAAAAAAAACATTACTGGGATTGTGGTTGCAACTAAACTAGTATCAAGGAATAAATACTGACTAGTAAACAGAAATTTCCATAAAATAGGTAGACTTTGCACTCATTTTCAATAATCGCTTGCCACTCGTTACGATTTTTTTTTTTTTTAATTAAGGAGCGTCAATATATGTGGGATTTTTGGCGACCGAATCCTTCTCAACACTATGCCTATCTTCGGGTAGAGTTCTCTCGTTATAAACAACACTACCCATTAGTGCACAGCGAAGTGTATAGTTTCCTAGGTCAGAATATCTAAGGACAGCGCTGCCTGCATTCTGATTGATTCAATCATTCCCTATCGGTGAAATTTTGTAACAGAATTTGAAAGAACCTCATCGACACTGATGCTACATCCTTTCGATCTGAGATCCTTATATCCTTCTCTATACTGACTGATTCTACATCGCATTTGCTGCAACAGTGTAGGGTGGAACAGCAGAGAACATGGATGAAAGGAAGTATTCTCAAGTCATCTCAGAATGTTATTTTTTTTTTTTTGTAGGGACCCACAATTTTGATTTACGACTTATGTGAAGTGTTAAGGTGGAGTCTCAAACGAGGATTCCAAGTAAAATAACTGTCTAGACAGAAACCGCGGAAGTCATAACATTGGATACTGGCTTTTGTTTAGAAAAAGGGATGAGCACTAATGTTTTGTCATTAATTGTAATGCTCCAAATTGTGCACCACGACAAGGATTTTGAGGTACTCTTGGACCGATTCAGTGACTACGAAACGATCAGAGTCAATGAAGAGAATAGCAATGTCCTCTGCATAAATAATAATTAGGGCATCAGGATGAGTAGGGATGTCTAGAATTGAACAAAGGATGATATCTCGCGGGACTCTCTCCTGCAAGGAAAGGCATGGATGAGATATAGTCGGATCAAATTCCATCTCTAAAATATCAATAGGCATGATATTTTAGCTTCCTACTTCTTATTATCTCCGATGACTCGGTAAACTAACTTTTCTTTCTTTTTTTTTTTTTAAATAAAAACTAAATATTCTCCAAAAAGAAAAAAAGTGTTGCTATCATTATACATCACGGTAGGTTATATCTCCTTATGATTAGTGTATTTGGATCTTTTCGGAAACCATATATTCTCTATTAAGGAGTCTACTCTAGGTAACTCAATTTTTCTTTTTAATTTCTTTATTGTTTACATTTCAGCACCATATTCAGGACAAGATGTATAAAAGTTTTGTATTTGTACAATCTTTAACACACTGAAACTATGACTTATAAAAATAAGACAGTTTTGTCACCACAACTTTTAAAGGAAATATTTTTGGGAAGAATTATTATAAGTTTTACTTTTTAAAAATTATAATTACTTTTTTTTTTGTTCAGACTTAAATTTCCTACTGGATCTTTACGTACTGTTCTCATTTTTTTTAAAAACTGACAGTAATGCACTTTAAGGCAAACTTAACAAATATAACAAATTCATAGTTGTTGTGGTTGGTTCCGCAGAGCCAACGGAAAATATCTCTGATAACAAATTCAATTCAAAAGATAAAACTTAATCTTTATATAGAAGCCAAGTACCGTATAATAAAAAATATTCCTTATATAATGCTTATATTAAAATTCACCTAATATTAGCTCCAACCATCATATGTAGTACAGCTAGCAGCTCATCCCTTGATATCATATCATCATTATCCAGATCATACATTTTAAAAGCAACTGCAGAAAAAAAAAAAAGGTTTAATCATATTTACATTACAACTAAATCCTAGAAAAAATATGAAAGAGATTATATTAAACATTTATTATTTGTAAATTTTAAAATGAAATTTGTCTCAAAAAACCAGACTGGCTTTCGGGGTTTCAGAATTTATAGCTCACGATAAGGTTACCTTTGACTGAGATTTTTAACATTTGAGTGATTGACATCATATGATTGGATTAGTTTACTTTAAAACAACCACTTTTGTGGAGTGATGGAAATATTTTTTTGCATCAGGGTTGGTCAATGTGTTTTCAGTTAATTTGTTTGCATTGAAAAGAAAAAAATCGGCCAGAACTCAAAAAAAATTAATAAAAAAAAAAAATAGAATAAAAACCACAAATCTCCTTGGTATATTGTAAGTTATTATTAGTATAGTAATTTTCATTATATTTACAGTATTTCTGATCGCTACAGAACAAGTTATATACTAACATTGGACCTCGACGCATTATTATCGTAGTAATAAATCACACAAATTATGATTTTGCCAAAATCCGTTTGTGTGTATTAAAATTTTTTTCATGCCTCCTGTATTTTTCCCTTGTATTCATAAATTTAACCATTTTTTTCAGTCAGTTGTTTTATATTCAGAGATTAAAAGGGAAAAAATATAAAAAGAATCCTGGAAGATATGAGTACAAAAAAGTATTCAAATATCTTTTTTGTAATTTTATCTTTAATTTTTTATATAAGTAATCCGTTTCTAAAACGCATATCTTTGTGAATTTTGAAAATCATATAATTGTGAATTTAAGGAATGGTGTCACAATAAGACCCCTTTGGGATCGTAACGGCATAGCCAATACTGGACTGGGGTCCAGTCTAAGAAATTATAAACGCAACGAATAGGTTAAATGAATAGTTGGGTATTCAAGAGCTGGAGAACATCAGATATTTTCCGTTTTAGCCAACTTTGTTTTGTGGTACTGGCCGGTTGCAGGAGTTCAACTGCCTTCAAGAGGTTTCGATAAACAGAGTGCTATTATTTATCATTAACAAAAAATACAAAAAGGGGAAAAATTCTTCAAGTTATACTCCAAATCAAAATAAGCCAACAATTTATAAAAAGAACCACTAGTTATACCTGTTCACCTCTTCAATCTATATTTGTTCGTAAACGACTTCTTTCTTGATGGATGTTTTATCTTGGCCAAAAATGTTCTGGGTTCATTAGATAAATTGGATTAACCATTTTTTGGGTACCAGCTAAATTTGTATTTCTAGCATCACAGGGAGAGTCACCGCCTAGGGAAATACCTTCTATTCCCAGTTATCAATTTGAAAATTTCTAAATTACCGATCCCAGCCACATTGATGTCCCCGACAAACACTGAGCCTATTCAGTGATTAATTATAATAATTATAGTATCTTATTTAACGCAATATTTCATCTTAACATTTTATCACTGATTTACTGAAAATCTTCAACTTGTCATTTTGAAAAACGTTATATTTTTAAACTTCTTATCCTACATTCTGTCACTGCAACTTCACTGGCCACTAATAATTTTCAATGTATGCTGAAAATAAGTTTCATTTTCAAAATAAACTTACATCTAAGTTTGCTTTCTCTTGAATTTAGTGGATTATCAGTAGTATGCTTAATGGGTCTAAAACATGCCATTACTGCCATAAACTGTCTGAAGTTCACACGGTCTCCATCTTTGAAAAAAGCTTGTACTATTCTTTCACCAAGTGGATTAATCGCAAGTTCAGGTATACGAAGAAAATCGGCTCGGCTTAATGTGCCACAATCACCACGGTCCAGAAATGTAAAGCGGCTATACAAACGTTCAATTTGATTAGGTGTAACTGTAACAATTTATAAAAATCATAAATTACAATTTTTCAAAAGGTAGTAGAAAACAATATGTAATTACTTCTGGAAAATAAACCATTAAACACAAATATATCCAAATACAACAGTATAAACAAATATATATAACATAAGCAAGAATAATATAAGCAAGAAGAATTATTTCATCTAGCAAAATCTTTAGTTTCATAGATAGAACAAATTACTGCTTTCAGGCTCGTAGCGTCTCTTGTAATTTAAACTATTTTAACCTTCAACTTTTAAAAATGTTCATGTTTTTACTGGAGGAGCACCTTAACCTCTGTTACTTTATAAGTTTATTAAAAAGTTATAAAATGGTCCACTATTTTGGCTACTTATTCAACCCTATATGTTCATTCCCTTCGATGCGCGCACAAATTTTACAATAGGTGTTTGTTTATTGGTTTCCCTGGACTATAGGGACCACAACCTTCTTCCTATATAAAGAAAGAACCCATCTTAATTGCACTCCATGTCCTCCCTTGTGGGTACAATGTCTTTTGATCTTCGACTGTGGGTTGGAGGTATTAAACATGATTTCTTTCACTTCCCCATCTAATCTATAGGCAAAGTTAGATCCAGAATCTATAGGTCAGTGCCCCAATAAACTAAGCTTCTTGCGAGACCATCGAAAAGATACAGCATTACTGGGGCAATGTGGTGGGACTAACACACTCTAGGTAACTCTAACTCCTTACCTTTTGTCTTCTTCCTATCCCTGTTGTTCCATCTATAGCCGAGATAACCGAAAGAACCCTGACACTTGATTCATGGGACAGGGCTGATTAAGGGTTATTTGGGGAGCACAATGGGCCCTTGAGGCCTAAGTGGATCTACATCCTTTGGGAAGCCTAGAGCTTAGAATAGAATAGACATAACCCCGGCGTTAAGTGGCGAATATTTGTATTTAAACAATATGTGTTAAAATTAGTTTTATAAAATATGTACAAGCTGTAAATGAACGAATATTTTTAAGCAAAAGCCTCATACAATTCTAAAGCCTTCATTCAAAATATCTTTTTGCTTCTTTAAATGTTATGGAGAAAAAAATGTCGAATTCTCTCCTTCAAAGAGAGAAAATTATTCCAACTTAATTAACACTAGAAGCGTACAGGACAGACTGCAAAACTATGATACTAAGATACAAATACATAGTGAGATTAATCGACAAGTGGGTGTTTTTACATAATTGACCACTTTTGTTTACTAGTAAGAATATGCGTCATAGGATGCAATTGGTGTTTACATTAGAATACGTGTGTAATAAACAAGAGGGCTTTTCTCTTCCCTTAAAAACAGAGATACGTATACATAATGCGCGCGTATTTGTGTGTGTGTGTGACATAAACTTTATAAAGTGGAAGGCAACTCTCTTCAAGAAATTGATGAACCAGACACTGTCGATAGAGAAAACTCTGAAACGTCAAAATTAGCAAAAGGGAAGGGATTAGCTCAGTGGTAGCGCGCTGGACTAGCAACGCGGAGATCACGGGTTCGAATCCAGCCGTGCTACCCTTAAATTTTCTCTTCCTAGGAGCCCCTACAGCTTACTGTCCGGTGATGAACAGTGTTGTCTGTAACGGGAGAACACTGTCCGGAGGCCGGCAGTGCACTGAGAAGGCTCCGGGCGCAAATAACCACAGATGTTGAGACGCCTTAAATTTAAAAAAAAAAAATTAGTAAAAAGAAACATATTATGACAATAAAATCCTACTTTCCCTAAGAGATTCCCTATTTTCGCATGAAATTTTCGATATAAAGATTTCACAGGAAATACTTGTTTTTAGGTTCCCTTAGTCCGAAAGTATTTTGGTCTGTTTGTGTGCATAAGGTCTTAGCATAACTCAAAAACTGAAAAATTGGCAGAAAGTTCAAATTTCATATTCTGCTTAACCTCTACCAGGAAACCCGACAATAAGATTCTCGAGAATGGATCAAACGATTTTCATTAAACTTAATATGGGGGAAGGGATTACGTTAGGCTTTCCTCTAAAGTGCCATTTCAATATATTATGGGTTCTATGATCTGAATATCTTAAAATTTTTTGTGTTGCCAAATTTACTTAAGAGCAAATTCAAGCCATGGGAGATGCTGTGTCTTCATACAATCAATGGGAAAACCAGAAAGTATTGCATTAGTTATTAACTAACTGGGCGAATTTAGACCTGAAACTGCCATAGAAGAATTTAAAGAATACAAGGTTGCGTCATACGGCTATGTGCGTTTGATGGCTGAAAGTAGTCAATTAGCTGTGCTGGGCACTGATACCAAAATAGAAAGACATGAATTTGCCAAGGAAGAATTAGGACGGACTAAAAGAGGCATTTAAGACTCTCAGCTAAATCCAAGACGAAAATTAGTTTTAGATAGGGGTTCTGAAGCAGCTCTATAAACGGCTTCATCTCAGTTCTGCAAGCGGTAGGAGAGGACCAGATCCGGTAAGAAAGTAAGAATGAGGGAATTAAAATGAAATTGAAATGCTATATTAGAAAAAAAGCTTAAGCTTTGTTTCTAGAACTCAAATAATATCCATTTTCTAGGAAAAACTTAACATAAAAGTATAGACTTATGTTGGCTGCGGTGCCGGGGTTAGCCTACCCGAATGCTCAATCTAATCTAAAGTATAGATCTAGTCTTCAGCCTAGGTCAATTTGAACTAATTTAAGGGAAGAAAAACCACCTGTTGATCTACCAGAGCTTAAAAGGTTTATATTTCATGCCAGAAATAAAAATCAAATGAGATGTTACATCTTCAGAGAATTTTGTTCAGAGGTAGATTTTAACCTTTATGTACCTAAAATGTCATCTTATTAGAATTTATTTAAATTAATTATTTTCATTGTCTACGACAAATTAATATGTTTCAAGCTGTTTTCGTTGATAAACTATTTCTTTCCTTAATTTTTCTGCAAAAAGAATTTTTCTGATCAGTCCTCAAATTTATATTATGTTTAGTTTTTATAAATAAATTTACTTTAATCCAGAGTTTTACAAACATAAAAATGACTTCCTTCTGTAATAACCCTGAATTTTTATATATATTTCGATCACAAACATTTTATGTGCACTAACATCAATAATACATATTATTAATATAATAGCAAACTTACATCCAGTTTCTGCTTGTATTTCAGCAATTTCTTCTTCTCTTAATAACAATGAAGATCTATTTCCCATTATTTAATAATCAATAGTCATTACCAGTTGATTAATGTTCAAATCGACAGTCCAACGTAATTTGTGTTAACATATTCACAAGGTTAACCTTGCGCTGGATCCCTATAGCTATAACAGATTTGTATCTGACTTCATTGGTCAACTAGAAAATGAATTTTGATTGATAAGGGATAAAAAAAAAAAAACTTAGATAACATCCAACTTTGAATTTAATTAAATTAAATAATAAAATTAAATTTAAAAGAATTCTAAGCCACCTTAATTTTACTCTTCAATTTAATTTCTCGAATTAGTTAATTCTAAAAATTAATTTAAAATTCAATTAACCATTTTAGACAAGTTTTGGAAAAATATTGATAAAGAACTAATAATAAACTACACAAATTTATTCATTTTTCACCTTTTTATAAGTCTTTTGCAGCTTTGACTATTTTGAGCTGTGTGCCCCTCCCCGTTAGCTACATATTTAGAAAGTCTAGAAGTTAACTAACTTACCTTACAAAGCATGTCACGCAGCAAAACTAACTGTTACTGTTATCTCTGTGCAGGTTATATTAGAATCGATGTTTGCAAAGTAGCAACCGAGTTAAATAGACTATTTTATTTGTATAGATCAGTGTATGTTGTAGAGAATTTTCTTTCAAATTTGTCAGCAGTATAATATCCAACATGCATAAAGCTTTAGCAACACCTTCTAAACAAGCATTAAGGTTTTGCCGGTGTATGATTCAAGGAGGTAAATGCCATATTTATTAAATGCTTTTAATATTATTATTTATGTTTTTAATGCTTATAAGTATTGATCATTTATTATGAAAATGGTGCGAACTTTTTGGAAAAATTGAGAAAATGATCAATAATATTTTAGTACGAACTATTTATGCACAGTTTACATTTTATACACATAGTATCTTTATGCTTTGTTCAGTTGAAAATACAACTGACTATGACATTTTTGAAGAGATTGAAATGCAAATCCTGAAATATTACTATTCAAGGAAACGGTCCCAAATTGTGAATTAATAAACCAGGCCAACTAGAAGAAAAGTTCTCTCGTTTCAAATATATTAGTACATAAACATTTAATATACAAAATATATTAATAACTAGTAAGCATGCAAAACTTAACAGTTTTGTTGATTTTTGATTGCAACTTGGGTTAGCCAGCAGATCCAGTTTGTAGAAGTATTATATAAAAGTCAGATAAGGGTTCCTCTGTACAATTTAATGCGAAATATAGAATTTTTCAGACAAATTGAAACCTTCTGTATCAAAGAATTTGATTGAAAAGGTTAATAAACCAAAATGCTTCGTTTTACTTGCATTGTTGTGGCGTGTTTCAGCCTGTAATTTATTCTGCAGCAACCTCGTACCTATTCATTTTTAGAAAAGTAGTTTTAATTTCATTAAAATCTCATAAAAGTATTATGAAAATATAATAATAATGTACTTCTAGATCAATTTATTGGACAGTTGCCCTTGTGCAATACTTGTTGGTTATGTATATTAGCTATAAATAGCAGAGAAATCCAAAATTTGTTCTGTATTTCATTTTGCGACGTAATTGTATGCTACATGCAAGATTACAATAACAATATTATCTGAAGGGATGACTTGAGAGGGACCCACTACTTATGCAAAGTAAATATAGAAGAATTAGTCTTGATAGTAATTTTCAACCTTTCATTAAATTTTAATGATACTTTTAGGAAACAGGCATTTAGGAAATTAATAGCAATGAATGTCCGAAAAAAATTGAACTTTTGCTAGGTATCATTGTGTCTTTGTTTAAAGTTATTAATTCATAGTTTGAAGTTGTTTATATTCATGATGACCCTTAGACATTTCTCTAAATCTTATTTATTTCAAAATTAAAACTATTGTTATATTTACTGTTTTTTTTTTTTTATAGGATTGATCCACTTTTAGTGGGTCTCCTCTACCTACAAATTTCCTATGAGCTTCTTCCATTCTGCTTTATTCAATGCTTGCTCTTCGCTCAGTCCATGTCCAAACAAACTCCATTTTATTTCGTCCATCCATTTTTTCCTGGGTCTTCCCCCTTTCCTTTTTCCTTCTCTTTCCATTCCAAAATTTCTTTTGGTAGCTTCCATCTGTCATCCTTAAAGAAAAAAAAAACAACCCAAAAACCAAGCATCTAATTTTTTTTCGCATGCTTCGTATTGGAATTAAGAAACGGAATAAATTAAGCACCAATCATCTTGTGAATTGCTCTCGAACGAATCAGAGTGCAACGGTTGTTTGAAATGATTTTTTATGGATTGTTAACTACAGGGTAGCTACTCGAATTGTATTTTTTTCATTAAATCATAGTGAAATTGTAACTGTTGTAAATAGTGAAGTTGTAACACTAAAACAAATAAAATGCCTGAAAAGGAACGTTCTAATAAGAAGAGCTTTGAGAAAGTTAATAAGAATATCTACTTCATAAACATGTGAACGAACGGGTGAGAGACATTTTTCCCGATAATGTAAAACAATTATGCCCCAGCGAAAAACAGTTATAGCTGTTACGATATTTTTATCTAGTGGATTTTCATATTTTTTCTGTTGCTCTAAATGTTAAACACATGATAAATAAGCACGCAATTTTTTTCCTTATAACTAATTTTTTTGATATAATAATAATTTTACATTACAGATAAAAAAATTAATTTTAACCAATTGCCTAACGAAGGTACAAAATATACAAATGAACGGACAACGAAAGTATTATTTCATAATTTAATATATAAACCATCAAATCTGAATCGTGGACAAGATCCAATAAACACATGTACGAGCCAAAATTTGCCCACTTTTATGATAGCGCCATCCACTGGTACACTTTTATTTATGGTAAGTAATTCAAAATGTACAATTATTTTTTTAGGTAATTCTTTTGTTTCTCTGCAGATTCTCTTTACAATTTATCCATAATGGCATTTAGAAGCCGACATATAGTCAAAATCTCGTCTCACCTGGAGCTATCAATATTTTATTCTTATTTGTTGTAATTAAAATATTAATTTAGTGAATTTTTTCAACGTGCATTATAACGTAAATTTTCAATTTTAGAAAATTTATTTTATTTTATTCATTGAACCAAATTTAATTTGAAAAATTTCTTTTTGATCCTTCCATGATCAAAACAATTTTTTTTTTTCATTTTTACTTTCCCTGTTTTGAAGTCAATTTTTGTTAGGTATCTTTTTCACTTTTTGCTTCTAGAACAGTTTCACCTCCCTTTATGGCTCTGATATTTGTACTGAAGTAATAAAAAAAAATGATATTCTCCTACGTCTTAAAGGTTTATTAACTCAGTCTTTATTTTTCAGCATTCTAACACAAACAACGTCAAAAAAATTCAGTATCTTATTCGAAGAGCTTTCCATTGGCAATATTGGAAACAGCAAAAAGAAAATAGTGGTGAATATGGTTGGAAAATATCTAAACGAATATTGGGCGCCGGTGCTGTCGCATGCACTGTATATGCTTTATGTAAAGTGCGTTTAATTGAAAATCATTTGTTATTTGTATTTATTTGAATTAATTGAGTGTACGAGGATGTGTTTTAAGTTCTAATTACATTAAAATTAATTTAAATAACAATATTTCACATAATTGGAATATGGCTTATGCACTAAGGCCAGTAAGCCGTTCCAATAAAACTTTGTTTTAAAATGGACAAGGTAACTTATCCATTCATGTTAGTTACCATAGAAAGAATAATTTTTTTGTTCTTAGATAAAAACTAGTAAGTAGATTAACATTTTTATTTAATCTTTCTATTTGAAGGCCCTTCAGACACTAATGCCAATTTGTGCGCAAACTACATAATTATCAAAATCATACAAAATGACATAATGATTTTATTTATAAATTTTAGTAGCAACGAAACACGAATACAGTGTGATTTTATCGATGGCTTTAATGATTTCCATCTTTCTATTCTCCATTTGATTTTAAAGACTACACAAGCACCTAAAATTATTGAACATTTTTTGTTTGTAATTTTCATTAAGATTTTGTTTGTAAACCCTTCTGCAGCTAAAACTAAATATGTGTATGAAATTATGTACTTTTTATCCATAAATAAGAGAATTTTCATCTTATAAGAACCTTTAATTTTTATTTTTTTTAGTATTTTGGAATATCACCAAGTAAGCAAGATAACCAGAAACCAGTTAGTAAGTACAGTTATGCTATTGCAAGTTTTTTATTCAGTTCTTGAGGTGTTTGATGATGTTCTAGAGTAAATATGATGAAACGTGAAATGTGTTGTTATTTCCGTCTCCGTTAAGCTTGTAACGGAGAAAAAAAAAATATTTTTTTGTTAATTTATGACCTTGGTGAGGGTCATATTTCTGAGTCAGCCATTTCAAAATCTGTTTAATGTATTTAATTGTAGTTATAAAGGAAACGTTAGCAATTTTGGGCAATAATAAGTGAACACTTCTGAAAATTTTAAAATACCATTTTGAGAGATACTTTTTAATACATTCTCTACGAACACGACGTCACACACCACCATTGAATTATTTAAGTTTATTATAAATATTTACATTGTTCTTATTTCTGTAAATTTGAAAAAGATGTAAGCAAATATCCTGCCAAATCTGAAGATATTCCTGATGAAGTAGAATATTTGATCGTTGGTGGAGGGGCTGCAGCGTTCTCTGCAAGTCGAACTATTAAAGGACGTGATGCGACCGCAAAAGTAATTTAATTCAAACTAAGTTAAAAAAATATTTTTTTCATTTTCTGCAACATTTTGAGATCATTCTTCTACGTTTCTCAGATTTTAATTATCTCTAAAGAGCCGCACTACCCATACATGAAGCCGCCTTTATCTAAAGAATTATTATTTAATCAGAATCGAGAAATGGCTGAAAATTTGACGTTTCCACAATGGAATGGCAGCGTGCGGAGGTATGTTTTATTATTAATGTTCCGAAATTTTTAATAATTAAGTCAACCGCATGAATGACCGAGTGAATTAAAGACGTATTTGAGAAAAACTATTAAAGGTAGTTGCATTTGAACTATCATAATATACTAAATAAAAGCCAGAAAAGATTTAAAAAGTAACTAAAATATATAAACATATGTATATTAAATCCTATTCAGTTAAAAATTATGTAATAAAGTTTATATTGTACTAAACAATGAATAACTAAAAATTCATTTGTAATGTACTAATTGAACAATAAATTTAAGAATGATTATACTTGAAATAGTTTGTATGTGACTCATTTATCAACTAATATTATGTATTTAACATTAGATGTGCAATTTTTGCACCTAAACTTCAATAACTTTTTCTTTTTAAGATATGAACCAAAGTTTTCTAAAAGTACTGTTTTATACATAATTACAAATATTTATAAAAACAAATTTTTCCTCCCAGGTTTTTGTCTTAAACGGGTCCGAGATATTGTTTAAACTTATATTCTTTGAAAAAGTTGAAGTGGATTGAGAATATTATAAGGTCCTTTTTCCGGAACGCCACTATATATAATATGTATATATCTTCCTAGTATTGTGACTACCTCATTTTAGACTCTAAGGGTGATGATTGCTATTATTTCTTCTTTTTTTTTTGCCATTTAACAGGCGGAATGAAAAGATTTTCCTAAATTTTTACTTTCTCTTCTACAAAGGAGGTATTGCTCTCATATCAAATTTTCGAATTTGAATTTGCTACGAAGTGCGTGAAAACAAAAAATCGCAAGAAGTTAATAACTTGACATTCCATTAGAGATGATCACTCCATTAGCTTCATTTGTGATTACGGGCGTTCGCCCTTCTTCTTAATGGATGTCTTGATAAACAGTGTGTTATCAGCGAATTTCACGAAGCAAAATTTGGGAGATTCTTGGAAGTTGAGATGTTAAACTTCCCTCTATAAATACCTTTTAATACCGTTTAAGTACAATATATCATCTGGTTAGAGATCCTTTTATCAACTCTTAATAAAACATTTAGGAAGATTTCAACTTTAAAGAAAATTAAGAACTTTAGAATGTTGAGAACTCTGCAAAAGAAAGTAATCGCCATCATTATCATATCCATTTTAGCGCTTACACAGTGTTGGGAATCTGTTTGTAGAGCGTCTTCCATCTCTGCCTGTCTTGCGCTAATTCTTCTTCTCTTTTCTTCCATTATCTGAAAAAAGAAAGTTGTGTAAATGAAAGTTTAAAAGAATTTAAACATGATTTTTTTTGCAGTATATTTTTTGAAGTCGACGCTTTTTATACACCCTGCGAGGAATTAGCTGAATCAAAAACAGGTGGCGTTGCAGTTGCTCGAGGATGGCAAGTCCAATCAGTTGATTCTCATAAGAAGACTGTAACTTTAGAAGATGGTAAAAGTATTAAGTATGGTAAATGTCTTTTAGCCACAGGTTCAACTCCCACTAAACTTAAAGGGATCGAAGAACAGCCAGATTATATAAAGGAAAGAGTGAGTACTTATTTTATAATTTTTTTTTTAGTAGCTAATTTCAGAAGGTTCAAAAATATTTAGATTTAAAAGATTACTTTCGAGCCTAAAATAAGATTATATAAATAATTTTTAAGGGTGGCATTGTTAATAGTTTTTAATAGAATAATTTTCTTTCTCTTGCAGAGAAATTTATTATTCCACATTTTAATCACCTTGTTGTCCTTCATCAGGAGCTGTCAAGGAGAAGGTTTAATAAACTAATAAAATAAGAGCGGAGGCTTCAAGACCTAATGTAAAATGTCTTAGTAGTTTTACCATCTTTTGAAATGCATCTCCAATCATTTCACTTACTCCTAGATCTCAGCTCCTGATGAAGGACTCCAAAAGTGTCCAAACGACGAATATCTGGAAGATAAGGACATTTTTTTTCTTTGGTCCCTGCCAACTATAGCTGTCTTGAAAATCAGTTGATTTTTTACGTTCTTTACCTTGAAATCTTGGTTTCAGTTAAGTAATGATATAATATACTTTATTCGATAAATGAATCTAATTATTTTATTTTTTTATTTTAGATTACATATTACCACAACCTTTCAGATTTTAAACAAATTGACCATGTAGTGAAAAATGGAGCCAAAACCTTCGCCATTTTTGGTAATGGGTTACTTTGTTGTGAACTAGCCTGTGCCATGGCTCTGAGAGGTTAGTGAATTATTTTACGTTTAAACTTGAACCGTTTTCTGAAATAGCAATTTAGAGGGAAGTCTAAGGTCTACTCCTCTAAGAATCCTCTATAAACAGTTTACGAGCAAAATGATTCAAATAAAAGTTATAGGCCTTATATAGAATGGTTAGAAGCGTAGATCGCCAAGCTGAAGGTGTATAGCGATGTAATGGGTTCGATCCCAGTCTTGGTCTTGAATTTGATTTTACATATTAATATGAGAAATTTAAAGTAAAGTTTGGCAATCCATGACACCTGTTCGGTAGCTAAGCTTAAACCCGTCTGAAAAATTAGGCGTTACATTACTTTTATATATATATAAATGTATATAGTTAATATTCCAGAATAGTAATCCACTAAAGTTTCTTATTCAACAAATGAATATAATTTGTTTTAGGAAAATCAAGTGGAGTTAAAGTGATAATTATAATGCCGTCCAAACGTCTTATGCAGGATATTCTCCCGCCTTATTTAAGTCAGTGGCTAAGAAAGAAGTTTGAGTCAATGGGAATTACAGTTGTGAGGAGTCACAAAATGAAACGTTTTTCGATTGGAGAGAATAATATGCTCAAAATTGCCCTATCTAAGAAAAGATATGTAAGCTTACACGATTTCTAAAAAATTCATAACTTCTGTTAAATATACACTTTTTTCCATTCAGAGAAGGATGTTTCCTACATGTTCATAGCATTGTTTCTATGTTTTGCTAATATTTATTCCTTTTGTATGATTTCAATTTTAGCTAAAACTTACTCTTTACACTATTTTGAAAGGTTCTCATAAAAGTAGGTGTTAGATTTTGATTGTACATTAATTAATGGTTTGGATATAATGTTTAAAATATTTATTTATTTTTAAGGTACTAATAAATCTGAAAGAGAAAAGTTTGGAAATGATATTAAATCTTAAATATTTAATTTATTTTGTTTTTAAATGAAGAAAGATTTTTCCTTATTAAATGAACAAAATTAAATAGATTGAAAATTGTTTCCCACGTTTTTTAGGCTTAATTTACAAATTAAAGTGGTAACCGGTATTTTTCAACTAAATTGTAGTACTAACCATATTTGAATTATTTTGCATCTCAAGTGCAGTCCAAGCCATGTGAAAAAAAAGGAAATTAGCCCGCGATCCAAAAATTTATTCGTCCCTTTATTAGAAAGATATTAACCATAGGTGTTTCTCCAAGATCTCACAGCTTTAACAATGTATAGGACCTTGTTATTTGAATAATTTATTTTTATTTCTTAATTTGCAGCTGGATGTTGATCACCTGGTAGTTTGTACACCATCAAAGGCCAATACAGAAATAGCTGAAGCATCTCGTCTTGAAGTTGACGCCCACTTTGGCGGATTTTTTGCCAATTCTGAATTGGCTATATCATCCAATTTGTATGCGGTAATTTTAAAAAGGATTAATTATTTACTGTTTTAAATATTAATTTTCACTTTGATCTTAGCCAAAAGGCCGAGAAGCGATGGACCAGGAATAGGCCAATAGAAATGACCAATAATTATATGTATCTGGGTGTCAAATTTAGCTCCTCCGGGAAGTTTTTGCATGCATTGTCCCATTCCGAAAGAAAAGCGTACATACCAACCAGTAGGGTCCGTACTATTCTGTTGCGATCTCGTGCAGATAGTTGGGACGCTATGATGACCATGTATAAAGCAATTGTGCGAGCAACTTTCCTGTACGGTGCCGAGTTTTGGGCTTGTCTTTATACTGAACGGGTTGAAGCGGTTCAAACGCGTTTCTTGAAGAGCGTGTTGTCTTTGCCCATTAACACGCCTCATTATTTGGTACGATTGGAAACTGGATGTGAATGGTTGAAAGTGCCGCTGTTCAGAGCTATGATTATGTGGTGGGTGAAATTATTGCAAATGCCCGACTCTAGATTGCCTAGAATCTGTTTTTTGAATATGGTCAGATATGAAGGGGTGTCAATTGATTACAACTGGGGTTTACAATTGAGGTCGTTATTAATAATGGTCGGTGCTGATAATTTGTGGTTGGAACAGGATTTGCGCACTGTTCAGTCTAGCCTATCGGACTTGGTACTGAGAATGAGAAATCATTGTTTGTCATTGGACATAAATCGTGCTCTCAACTCTCAGTACAATACTATCTACAGGACTGTGGGCACACTAGGTGAGTCAGAGAGTTACCTTCGACTTAGAATTAATTTAAAAAAAATTAAATTTATATGCCACATCTGGTTGTCTTCAGACAACTTGTTAAGATTTTCCAGCTCTGGTAGATACTATTCGATTCTAGTGAGATATGTATTTTATGTAAGAGAGCACCAGAATCGTTGAACCATATTTTATTTACTTGTCGTGCCTTGAATCATTTAAGATTGTTATACTTGCACGACTATGAATGCGCCGTTAGCTCACTATTAAGCGATCTTCATCACATTCAAAAACTGAACGACATTTACAATTACTTTCTACACGCCATGTCACTAAGGGAACTTATAAATTAATAGTTCCGTGTTATTTGTTTTATTTGATTTACTTTAAGTATTCCCTTATGGTTAAAGATATTTATTTTCTTAGCATTGTCCTGAATTTTTCTTTTCTGTTTGATTTTGTTTCCGATGAAGTGTCTTTTATTTATTTAATATATAATTAGGTAATATATTTAATTTCCTTTAATTTATTTTTTGTAGTTTGTTTTATTTTTGTAAACTAAATGAGTTATGTTTTATTTTACCTTGATTTTTGTATTCTATTTATTTTTCATTTATTGTACTGACCCATCTCTATTTGTAAAAACTGTAGTTTAAACAAATAAATAAAATAATAATAAATATTAATTTTCAACTCAATTTTTACAAATCACAGCATTACATGCCAATACTTACGGAGCTGATTAGGTTTTGAAATAGAGAAGAATGTTCCTAATAAACCAGCATCCGATTCTACTGATTGATTTGAGGAAATTTTTTCATTCCTTTTGTTGGTGTTTTTCTGTGGTTATGTCAGTTATTACGATACAAGAAGAAGAAATCTCAAAAGTGTAATAAGCGTGTTGATATTTCTCTCAATTTATTGAGAATCGTATTATAGTTTATGGGAACTATTTTACACTACATCTAGCGCCTAATAACGCATTTGACATCAGTAATGACATTTAAGACTGAAACATACTGAATATATTAAGGTTCTACATATTATTTGAGTTTATGCATTTCATGACAGAAGTTAATTTGATGAATAATTTGCAGGCAGGTGATTGCGCGTCTTACTACGATGAGGTACTCAAGAAAAGAAGAAATTTACTTCAATATGATAATGCTGTGGTTACTGGGAGAATTGCGGGCGAGAATATGACTGGTGCTGGTAAGTAGGAAATGCCATAGTATTAGTTCCACATATTTAACTTAAGAATCAGGCAGCTTTTAGTTGTAAGGGTAGGGAATAGTTTGGTAAAAAGTGGAAATTAGTTTGTTTTTTGGCATTAGCCTAGACTTTTTGAGCACAGCCAAAATTAGTTACTCAGTAATTAGTTAGCTTCTCTTATTTTTTGGCTTATTATTTATCAGCGGAATAAACAGACAAATTGAAAAAAAATAATGGCCTTCCTCTTGGAAAAAAAAAATAATATTCGTGTTTGATAATGTTTTTTTTGTCGACAATGTATACGAAAGAGTAGTCCTGTTTTGCAACTCACCCTTAGTCTGCCGATTAGATCGTGCGATTTCATACAGACCAGTAGGGACTTTTAATTTTCTAGGACGGAAAAGGAGTCGAAAAAATTATCGTCGAATTTTTGCAGAAAGGTGAAACAATCAACGCTCAAGATGCTGTGAGACCCTTAAGAAACTTCCATTGCCATACAAAACAAACGCCGTGGGTTGCTGACGAAGGGAGTCTGTCTCCTTCATGACAATGCTCGTTCGCACACCGATATGACAGAGTCATAGCCCCGATCTCGCTTATAGCGACTATCTCCTCTTCACTAAATTGAAGGAACATCTGGGTGAAAATCGAAATGGAAAACTGGCTAAAAGCCGTGGCGAGAGACCTCTATGACATAGGAATTAAAAAACTCGTCCCACGGTTGACATAATGTATTGAATTAAATGGTGATTATGTGGAAAAAGAATGTAATACTATACTATAATCCCTGTAAGTTTCATTAAAATATTTGCGTTTTTGTATTTTTAAAAAATCTTGTAGCCTTACTTAGATTCTTATAGATTATGTTGAAAACAGGTGTTGAGGTTCGGTCATAAAAAAACACTTTTTAATCTTTTACCGACGTTTCAGCAAATTTATTGCCTTCTTCAGGATAAAAATTTCTTGTTAGAATTTCTTAAAAACTATAGTTCAACTTGTGATATATCATTACCAAGTATCCTGCACAAGGAGATTATTGCACTGCGACCTGAAAGTCTGTTGTGCCCTCGTAAAATGAATGGAGTAAGTAAAGTAACGGGAAAGTTGCAGGAGCGAAATCGCTTGCAGTGGATGAGCCGTAATTTCTTTCAAGGGTTAACCGGTTTTAGTTGGTCAAAATGTTCCGACTGCGGTGGGCTACGCTTCCCATGAACGTTCGTTTTGTACCGGTGTGCACAAAATTAATCATTCTGGCGTTGTGTGTATTACTTGAAAAAAAAAAATTATATACAGAAAAAAATTAAATGTTTCAGAAAAGCCACTGCATCATCAGGCTATGCTTTGGTCTGAGTTTGGTTCAGATTTTGGATTTGAAGCAATAGGAATTCTAGATTCAGGTCTAAAAACTGTAGGATATTTTCGCCAACCAGATAACCTACAAGAAGCAACCGAAATAGTAATAAGCAATTTATAAATGACTTATACAGCTAAATATTTATTTATTTATATATAATTTGGTTTGGATAATAACACTATTTTTTGTACTTAAACTAATACTGTAATTAAATTTGTATGTAACTAAGCTATTTAAAAGTATATAATTTTCTTTTAATATATATATTTTTTTAGGACATAGAACATAACGAAATTCCTCAAAGATATTGTCATAAAGGAGTTATTTTCTACTTGCAAAACGAATATATAGAAGGTATCCTTATGTGGAATTTATATGACAGATTAGGAGTAGCTCGCCAGGTAAAAGATACACAGCAGTTAAGAAAGCATTCCAGCTATTAGATTTAGCTATTGCTAAACTTGTATCCCATTAGAGAAGTACTTTGATATTCCTTTCTTCTTTAAAGAAATCTAAGGCTGACTATAGCCTAACCTTAACGGCCATACTGTGGGGGGGGGGTTAGTGAACAAGTCGCTTGTTGGATTATGAAGTTCTTGCGCCTCTATCATTGTCACACTACAAATAGAGTGCCTGCAGAGAGATAATTGATACCAAATACTTAGATTAGCTTGATGCCAAATACAATATTATTTACTATATTTACTGATCCAAACTCTGTACTAAATGTATTCACTGACCAGCAAGTGTACGCGTTAACTAAACATACTCTTTTACTGTGATATATACATAAATGATCCAAATTGCAAAGAGAAAAATCTGGAGTTTTAGCACTCACACGACTGCATTTAATACAATTATAAAATTCATAAATTTTCTTTTAACTCTGAATGTTTTTTTTCTCACTGCCATTTAAGTATAATGCACAATTCTATTTCACTATAATGCGCAGTTCTACAATTTCTGTAATATTAAACTGTATTAAGTGCTTGCTGAATTCCGCGTTTATTAAAATTAGTTTATTTTGGGTTTTTCATTTTGCACCAATGACTGACTGTCCTTAAATACTACATAAGCCATACATGACGGTGATCTGAGACATTAGACATCTTTCTTTAATGTCTCATCTATACAATGTACGGGTTCTACCATTTATTTATTGAGAGCTAAGGGAACCATACACTTAGTTAAAATACCGTTTCTTTTTTTAAACAAACTTTGTCAGAATTGTAAAATTTACATTAAAAAGTTCTGTATTTCATTCATTTTTTTTTTTTTTTAATAAATAAAGTAAAGATGCCTCCTTATAACATTTTTAGAGATTGATAATCTCCAACTTTGTCTTCATGTTTTTGTACTGTGATGTAGTGTAGCTCCGAAAATAATGTTTTACGAAACTTAACAGTATCCTGAAATTTTAGTACACAGAAATGGTACATACTTCCGACAGATTCATTTGATTTCAGTAAATAACAGATTGAAAGCTGAACAATGTTTTTATCTTCACACCATAGTTTTTATTTAATTCTTTTTAATGAAGTTCATCCGATCATAGTGCAAGACAGAAAATATTACCGACTGTGAAGCCATTGTGGCATCCACCACAATATAAGCAAAATTTTCTTCCACTCAGTTATATTATATTAACAATTAAAAGGTTTTTTTTCGCAGGTATTGGCAGAAAGAAAAAAATATCCCGACTTGAAAGAAGTAGCCAAGCTTTTTGAAGTTTATAAAGACTGATGCAACAGCATCTAGACTAAAGATGTGATGCACTGTTCAAAATTTATATAATGATATTATAAAAGCAGAAATAAAAATTTAAATCAGGCATTTATAAAGTGTTGTTAGAGTTAATGTTCGCAATGTAATTAAATGTTTAAGGACAATGATTTCCAAAGATTTATGTAAATACGTTAAATTTTATAGTTTTTTTTTAAAAAGTATTAATGTTGAATAAAAGAACAAAAAAACTAGTAAATTTACGAGTGTGAGTTAATAAAAAAAATTTCAAACCCATTTTTGTTTTATCAACTACCTATTTGCTAGTTCCTAGAGGCCTTTTCACACCACGCACATATTAAAATTGGCTGTTCTTGAACTTATATAAATTCTTAATCTGCAGATATTTCTTAAGGAAGAGTGTCATTCCCATTTGTAATAGGGGATATTGCTCTGCAACGTGAAAGATCTACTGTGCTCTCCGAAGCCCGATGATGGGCACTGGTCTGTAGAGGCTCCTAGGAAGAGAAAATCTAAGGGCAGCCTGCTGAACTCGAACCAGGAACCTCCGCGTTGCTAATCCAGCGCGCTAACACTGAGCTAATCCCTTCCCTCGTCATTCCTACAGGCAGGAATGCATCCAATATCAGCAAACGAAAAGAGATAAGTACTCTCTCTGTACAGCAGTGAAGCCTTATTTAAACACACATCGCTTGTGGCAGCAAAAGGCACATAGGCCTATGGACAGGCTTGCCAGTGACCATTCTAGGCCTTTAAGTAGGAGACTCTAGCAGCGACTCTCTACATAATGATACCACGGGAACGTGAGTCAGCCCGGCAGACCTTGCTCTGCACTCACGTGCTGAGGAATGGACTCGTGGGGGTGCGTGTTAGCAGGGAAGATATAGATTTTTCCAAAGAGGGGCGAGAGTTGGTTGGTTTGCCTTCGAGGAATAGTTCCGCCTTCTCCCAATCCCTCACAAGAACATGCCAAACCTTACTTATATCTTCGAAAATGCCCTTTATTTAAAATTATCCTTGGCCAGGTAATTCTGATTTTCCTAAGTGTGCTTCATTGTTCTACATAAGCTTAAAAGAAAACTGAGGATTAAATTCTGAATTTCAAATTATTTGAAGTTCTGAATTTAATTAATTAATTTAATTTCCTATTCCAATTAATTATTATAACACTACATCTTAATCTCGAAGAAGGCTTGTGTCAAAAGAAACGAACAGAAAATTAAAATAGAAACATTCTACCTCCATAAAAGTATAGTTACTCCTATTTCCTTTGATCATAATCCAATCCTACAACTGACCATGATCTACTGATTAACATAACCAAACTCTCTTCAGATTCCTAGACAAAAAGTCAGATATATCCCTCACAAACAAAAGACTATTTTACTATTCAATAACATATGGACTTAAGGACTGGGAATTATTGGGTTCTACTTATTCACATTAATACCGTCCAATCCAAAATTCTGATTAAAATAGTAAATACTCCCTTTTAAGAAAGTAATGAAACGAGGTCGACAAGAGCTTGTAAATTTCCTACATAAAGAAAGCTCCATTATCGTAAGTTCCACAAATTCCTTCCCAGTATTCAAGCTTTCTTTAGTAGGATAACGAAAAAATTAAGATATACTAGACTGTTGTCTTACCATTACGTTATGGATTTACTAATGAATATATCAGTATATCCTAAAATACGGCAGGAATGTGATAAAAATAGTTCCAAAGTAAGTTAATACAAGATAAAGTAATACAAAACTCAAATAAATAATTAAGATGTATAATTAAAAAAATATAAAGATTCCAATGAATAATCTTTAATATACAAAGTAGTGTACAGTCCAGTCACACATGACAAGTCAAATAAACTAAAAATCACCTACAGATTCTGCTTAACACGTTCAAAATATAAGTATTCTTCCACATGTGTAATGAAGTATATTACATAGAGTACAAATCAATATTTAGAAGATGTCGTCATAAGACCTCTTAATTTCTGAATTAACATAATATTTCCATTAAGATTTAATTTTCCTTGCTGAAGAGCAACTTGAGGATTTAGCTTTCCTAAAACCTATAAAAATAAATAAAATTCAGCTTTAGAAAAGAGGGAGTGTTAAATCCTTTAAAGAATGTATCTTATTCTATAAATACTCCTTATAAATTAGATTAGAGTGTGAATTATATTAATTCCAGCTTTGGCCAGACTGCTTATGAGCCTTATATCTGTTTAAGACGCTTTCTTCTTATGACTTTACGATTTTATTGGAGTGGCTCCATTTGTAAATTTAATAGAAAAGCTAAAAATAATCTTTCTGTGTCTGCCCGAGTTTTCATCCATTAGTTTTGAGATACCGTTACTCAAGTTTTCTTACATAGATAGACAGACACATAGTATCTGTCTATCTATGTATTCTCAGACTAAGCTCCAAGACGAAAGCCGCCTTTCAGGATGTCTAGACATCCCATAACAATCATCAATTAACCAGATAAGAACTGACAGGGAGGTACTTTGAAACCTTCTGTATCACTGATTCATGGCGTCAAACTCTCAGGAAAATATAATTGCAATAGCTACTAACTCTTAGAAAAGTAGTAAAACATACATAAGGTTTAAAGATGGAGGACTCATGAATATGAGTCTATCAACAGACTTATATGAATCTATCTTTTCTCTCAAGTTTTCAAGATAGACAAATTGCTTTCCCAACTACCAGTTTTATCAGGATAATTCAAGATAAATAGGATTGCAGCATCTTGATGAAGCTAGGAATCCAAATTATTCTTCTCATTTGCCTGCGCCCTTATGTTATAAAGTCAATGAGCTGACGGATTGCTTTGCTCGAAAGATCTCCCTTCAAGGGATTTCAGACCGGAGAACTTTTCCTGCATATCAAAATGTCTAATAAGTGTGGCCAATATAGTTGCACAAGTTTCCGGACTGGCGGTTGGCAACTTTCAAGTCAGAGACAAGTGAAAAATGTATTAATATACTGGAGAACTGCTGCAATAATGTACAAGGACTATTACGAAGGTTGTATAAATCTTCTACACACTGCAGCGTTAAAAAGCACATGGACCTGATAGAAGGCATTAGGATTTACACGAAAAACACAAAATGACGATTTCTTATGTTTTAACATTGGTTTGTATTTTGGTTGCTGTAGCTTTTACTACTTTGATGGAGCGTAAGGTCTTAGGTTATATTCAATTGCGTAAGGGCCCTAATAAAGTAGGGTATATAGGATTATTGCAACCTTTTTCTGATGGCCTTAAGCTCTTTTTTAAGGAGCAAACTTATCCTTATTATTCTAATTTTATTATTTTTCTTCTGTGTTTATGTTAATATTGTCGTTTTCATTATGGGTATTATTATTTCCTTATATAATGAATGTTTATAATTTCAGTTTTGGGGTTTTGTTTTTTCTTTGTTGTATGGGGATAGGTGTTTATGGGGTTTTGTTATCTGGATGAAGATCTAACTCTAATAATGATAGTTTACTGTCAATATGGATGCTGGTTGAAGTGCTTTGAGTAGAAAAACCAACGCTTACAAGCTTGATGGAGGCGTCCACTCTCCATATTCCTTAATCTTACCATAAGACGCAACAGGAGAATGTACTCTAAACGAGTGGTTGCCACTCCATTGGGATTGCGAAGGCGTAGGGCTGTCTGTCCAAACCCTCATTTAAGGGTACGTTTACATCTGACACTTCTAAATGTCGGACAGTAAGTTGTGTCCAATGTTTACATGAATGTAATGTGACAGAAATTACGTGATATTTGTAGCATGGATTTGTGTACGACACCGTCAAAGTTTTGGTCATGCAACAAATGTCTTAAGAGTTTACGCCTGCTACTTGTGGCCTATACATTTCTTTCATTGCAAAAAATCGGATTACTGTAATTCACTGTCAGACGGTCATTTGACGAAGAAGGCATCAAAAAGAAAAATCGCAGCTAGCGTAATTATTCTGGAGTTATAGGAAAAAAAGGAAGAAAAAGCGTTCTGTGTGGATTCGAGAGTGGATTTTGAGACATGAAAAACAAAGTGCATACAATCAGTTAATGTCTGGACTTACGTTGGAGGATCCAACACAATACACAAATTTTGTAAGAATGAAACCATCTCATTTCGAAAAGTTAGCTATTAAAATTGGGCCTATTGTATGCAAGCAAGATACGAAATTCAGAACAGCTATTAGTGTGCGCGAAAGACGCTGTAACTTTACGGTTTCTTCACTCTATCGCGGTAAACTTACTTTTATATCCCCGGGTTTGTATGATACATATCGATAATTCTTCGATTCTCTTTTCACCCACTCTGGTTTCTCACCATGTAAACTAAATGCACCGACACTTATGTAGCTATAATAAAAAGTAGACGGTCGGTCAACAAAAGCAATTTTTGTCAGGCGAGTTTGAACTTGTATGTAATAGTGTTTACACCTGCGTATATAGATGTGTAGGACACATGTTAGTGACACTTGAACTACATATATCAGACACAAATTTCGTACCGTTTACATTAGCGACACTTACTGTCCGACAGAAATTTCTTGCAATAAATGCCAGATCTAAACGTAACATAACCCCAGGTCATAGATGAGTTTATTTATTAATATCCTTCGAATATATCCAACATGAATTTAAGTTACCATTTCAATCAACTCTTTATTCCCTATTGTTACAGTGGTATCGACTTTCACACCATCTTTAGGATTTCCTTCATAAATCTCACCCTTCTTTAGATCACACGCTGAAACATTAGAATATGCTGAATATGTAGGAAGAAAAAACAGTAATTTGTAAATAACTTGAGGCAAATGCGAATATGACCATACAAATAAATTTTATAAAAAGTAAAATAACTTACTCCAAGTTTTAACAATAGTTTCATTTTCAGTTATATTGTAAACAAATACTCCATTTATTTTTTTAATCAATCCAGGAGATTTTTTAATTGTGTTTGACAATGTTTCGAAGATACCATCGCTAGAAAGTGTAGCTACCTTCACAGATGTATTTGGATAAAATTCACATTTTTGTAGATCCAGGTATGCACCTGAAAATAAAAGCTTTTTATAACGATGCTTTCGCCTGTGACTCCAGACACATACATGTTGGTCCACTCAATAAAACCATTTTTTAGTTTTCAGGGGACCTCAAAACATGTATTGAAAACTCAATTTTAAACTTTCCAATACTTCCTCTTATACAGCCGTTTGAGAAAGTAAAAATCTTGTCAAATAAACATGTTTCAAAGTTGGGCAGACAATTAACAAAGGTGTTAGGGTTATACGAATACCTGAGTATGGCTTGTGATCTCCAGAACTCTCATAAAATCAGTTGTCTCATAAAAACCGTTGCAAATAGAAGTGATACGTTTTAATCAGACTTTAAAGAAAATCCTTGTAGCCGTTGTAAGGCATGATCTATGGGAAGGGAAGGTGAATCGTAAAAACCTTCTCTATTAGAAATACAGATATATTGTAAACTAGGATACACATCTATTTACAAGGAAAAGCAGACACAGAAAAGAAAAGGTATACTTGAAGAGAAAATATATATTAAAGAAAATAACTCTGTGAATCAAGTTTACACAATAAAAGAAATTAGCAAATTCATACACAAAAGACATGAATTAAAACGTTTAGAAACAACAGCAACTGAATTACAAGTAAAACTCTTCGAATCTCTTGATAAACTGAAGGGGGACTCTCTCCGAAACTTAAAATAGAAAGAGTATGTACGCCTACTAATACGACACTGCCAGTCTTGGCGAGCTAAGGGATGGAGCGGCACTCTGGGTGTTGGAACGTCTCAGCCACCAGCGACACAGGCCCTACTAAAAGCGTGCGCCCTTAAAAAAGCGCGTACACATACACACACACACACACAATAAGACCATTCGCTAAAAAAATTTTTTGTACTCTGCGGTTGTCAAAAACGAAAATACGTCAATAAGAAAATTTGGCATAATCGCATACTTCCTTTTACTGTTACAGTAAGGAGCAATTAAATACGAGAAAGTAGAAATTACTTGTTTTAAAATACTATACATAAATTATGTAAAGAAATATCACAGAAGTTCACGTCATTTTGTTTATGCTCAGTTCATTTACTATAACTAATGATAAAAAAATTATACCTGAAATTATGACATTTCCTGATTCAATAGCAACAGTTCTAAAATGAATTCGATTAGATCGTTCAGTGGCCCACATATCTGTCCTTAAATTCTCTCCAGGTAGAACGGGTTTTGAAAATCTGCACTGTATTAACACAAAATTAGATTAGATTTTAGGAAAAAAAAATATTGATACTGAACAATCCCTAAACAGGTTAATTCTTTCTTTCTTCTAACCGTTATTTCTCAAATACTGTTGAAACAATAATTTTCAATTTTTTGTTTCAAAATTTGGCATTTAAAAAAAAAAGCAGTCTGGCGTAAAATTAATAAATTACCTTGATTGCTTTAAAATTTAAAGGATCATTATTTCCAAATTTCTTTAAAATGTGTCTCGCTGAAAATCCTAATGAACAAAGACCATGCAGAATTGGTTGACTGAAACCACCAAGAGAAGCAAAATTTTTATCAATATGAAGTGGATTTAGATCTCCAGTAAGTCGGTACAATGCTGCCTTTAACAAAAAAATAAATGATAATAAAAAACTTAATTTTTTTTAAAATAAGTTGATTTAATATAATTTAATTATATTAAATTATAATAAGTTAATTTTTTTTTGTTACTTTTTCTTATTCCTATTAAGAGAAAGTATTGTAATCATGTCAAATTTTCGATATCGAGTTTTCACCGGAAATACACTTTTTGAAGTCTCAAGAGCCCATAAAAGTCGTTTAAAAGGGTGTGGATGAAGAAATGTGGATGTATTGTATGTGTGTATGTGAACAGCATAGCTCAAAAACCGGAAATGCGTTTTTACTGAAAAGTATTTTTCAGTTTCCTGGTATTTTCTCGAAAACGGCTCCAACGATTTTCTTTAAACTAATAATGTGAACTACACATATAAAGAGCTATAACTTTTAGTTGAAACATTGTTCCTAGTAAAGTCTTTTAAGGGGGCTTTCAGGGGAATGATGGGGGAATGTGTTTCTCTTAAGTTCTATCAAGTTGATTATACAATTCTGCCGTCCAAACAAAATCAATTAGGAAATAAATAGATGGCCAAAATTACGAGTTTCAAGAAAAGTAGTAAAGAAAGTGCGCTTTTACTTAACAGTTTTTTCAGTTTTCGACGAACTCCGACGAATTTCATTAAATTTGGTACACTAACTATAAAATTTGTCAATTACAATTTTGAAAATTGGAGTAATATAAAGTTGTGTGAGTGTTTCACACCAGATTTTTTTTTTAAGTTGTGAGAAACTAGATTTTGATTGAATTTGCTTTTTGTAAAATAAAATGTTGTGAAAATTGTGTTTAACCATCAATTTTATTTTGTTCCATTAGTGTAAACGGCCAAATACAAAATGGCTGACTTACTTTGCATCATGCAGTTTTGCATAATTTTCTTTTGCCTTCTTTTTCAACAATACAATGAAATTTCTGAGTTTTTTCTTTATAGCTCACATTAATTATATAAAACAGGAAATATTTTGTTTTTTAAAATAATTATAAAAATAATTTAGAATTACCTACGATAATTTATAAAATACCTACGGCGAAAAAATTAGTAAAAAAATTCTAAACTAGATTTTTCATAGAAATAATTTGCTATAAATAATTAGCTAATCGCAGTGTAGAATTGAAGGTGTGAAATGTGGATGTATTGCTAGGCCAAACAGAAATTTAGAATTATCATGTTGACCACGCCCACATTTGATGGAGTTTTTATGTAGTTCCTGAGGAAGGACACCTTTAAGCTTTTAAAGATGAAAAGTTTTCTTTTGCCCCAGCCAACCAATATTTTGCTTGTTCCGTTAACAATGCAAACGTAACTATTGTTTATATTTATTATTTTCCCTTATTATTTACAAATCATGTTTTACCTGATCATGAGAAGTTTGTTGCTGTTCGGAAGCATCAGGTTCTCTATTGGGGGGGTTATCTATATCTATATTTTTATCAGTCTTTCTTTTGCCACCGAATCCTCCAGCGCCCACAACAACTATAGATGTCTGTCCAAAACAGATACGATGCCCATTCTCATCGAAAGTATCCACTGAAATAATATGCAATATATAATGACTCAAAGGTTGAATAATAGTGCATAAATAAATGTAGATACAATTATTAATAAAGATATTCTTTTTTATTATTTTACCTCCAATCAATATGACCGCATTACTTCCCTTATCCAATACGTCTATAATTCTAAAAACATTATTCAGATGTCCCTCTGTTGGCATAGGGCGGAAAATCTCCAAGTACTGTTCTCCATGCAATATCTTAACAAAATAAAATACAGATCGAGATATTATTATCATGTTGTAAAATAATGTTAGGCCTTTATGTGTGTAGTTAATAGTAGAGTAAAGTAAATCGATGGAGACATTTTAGAGAAACTTTAGAAGAAAAATTAACTTTGTAGCTGAACAAATCTTCAAAAAATCTTTTTTCTTGGGATAATGTTTCAAATAAAAGTAACTGCCATTAATGTGTGTAGTTAGTAAGCAAAATTTAAAGCAAATCTTTGAGAAAATCCATATATCTGAAAAAACCATTCAGTAAAGAAGCCACTTCCAGTTGATGGATTTTAATCGATACTTTTGTATCTAATGCGATACCATAAACATTGTTCCATATTTAGCGGACCTCGAAATATGGAATTTTGGTGAAAATTTATTTCGAATATTTGACACGATTGAGTATTTCCCCTTACAGTAGTAAGAGTAAAAGTAAAAAGCTACCATGCAGCAATATTTTCTCATCACTATTATAACCAACTAATTTTTAAGAAAAAAATAATTATAATAATAATAAACAACCTACTTGAGTGAGATCAATAGATCGTCCAGGAATTACATTTTCCATTATTGAAGAAGTAGAAAGAGCCATCTGTCCGGGAATAATAGCCATTGTGGGAAACGCTGAGAATTTTTCATCATTTTCATAAAGATATTTGATATCTGATGGATTCTGCACAGATGCTCCAACTGATTAAAAGAAATTACACAATATTTCTAAAAAGATAAACTTATTACTCATTAATTCTAAGCGAATATTCAAAATATAAAATGAATAAGTATAAAAATATATAAAAACTTACTTGATAATGCATACAAAATGCAATCCTTAAATGTTACTTTAAGAGTAATGACCTCCTAAAATATAATTCGTTTTAAACATAGAAAATTCAATGCAGAAGTGGAATGTAGGAATTTGCAATGTCTTACAAGCGATAGCTGCGAGGTGGTACTGATTGGGTGTTTGAAATAAATATTGTTTACTTATTCTAAATTAAATAAATATTTTTTTCTATTTCAGTAATTAGTCCGAAACTAGTAATTTATATGGCGGAATGTCCTCTAAAGAGCAAATCTAATATGCAAAATCAGAAGAATTAAAAATATATCTTACTATATTAGCTACCTGAGGGATTGAACCCCAGACCCCTCCTTTGTTCTCAGCACTTAACCTTGACTGTTCTTAAAATTACAATACTGCTTTAACATACAGCGTTAAAACTAAAAACTGTATCTCTAAATAATTACTTCTTTTGCAATTGCCGCAGTTTTCTGCCTCATTTTATCCAAGTGTTCCATTAATGAACCAGTGGCTTCCTGAAATAAAACTTAACGTTATTTAATATATTAATTACAAAAAAAAAAAAAATTTATAATAAAAAAAAAAGTAAAACATTTCAAGTTCAGCGGTAAATAATGAACTGAACCTTTTAAATAATACTGTTCTGTAATACATATTGGTATAGTATTGAGTTTTGGCGCTAGTAACCTTAGTAGTTGATAGACCACAAAAAAATAAATAAATAAAATAAAAAAGAGCTGTACATAGAGCTAAGCAGCATTTTGAATAGCACTTTAGAGAATAACCTGAAGTTCCCTATATTCTCAAAAAATCAATTTTCCCAACAATGAAAAATAATTCAAATAAAGTGATAAACCTATATTGTCTTGTTACTATGCGAAGTATAAGAAAATCATTTAAGCCGTTTTCAAGAAACTGAGGAAACATCGAGTAAAACGTCCCACATCCAGTTATATATTTTAACCGAAAGTTTCGTGTCAGAATCCAGAAATATCAAGTTTGTACATCAAAAACATGTATTTTCAGTAAAAAATCAATTTCAAATATTTTATACGATTGCTACATTTTCTCTTATAGCAGCAAGAGAAAGTAAAAAATATAAATAAACTTGAAAGAAAAAAAAAACCTGTATGGAAGACATTTGTAGAGTATTTTTCATATTTGTCACTTCATTCCATTTTTGACGTACGTCTTCTGGTGTAACAGTTTCAGTAATCTTGTGCCTCAGTGTAGCACCCGGTCCGCGGACTAAACCATCTTGAACAAAATATCATTATATTTAACGTCTTTTAATTATAACGTCAAAAATTCATTCACGTTCAAGCAAAAGGTATTCATTCACATATTAAAACATATAAGAAGTATGGCCTTATAAAAGCAAAAAAAAAACTTACATTTAGCTGCCCACCCTGCAGCGCTTTCTATTATAGCTCCACTTTCTTCGCAGCTCTCATGACACAACCATACAACTATAGGCGCTATAAGTTCTGGTTTTAATTCATTAAACAGCTCTGTAAAATATTATAGAAAAAACACAAAAATTTCTAAAAATTAATTCTGACTCAAAGGTGATCAAGTAAGTGCTTAAACTTTGAGTCATGTAGTTTTTTTTTTCAGTTGAGTATTTTATTTTGCGATCATGTAAGAGTTTCGAAGTTGTACTTTCACCCAAAATACATGTTTTAAGTTAAGGTCCCCAAGATATTATATATGTATATATGGTATAATGGTTTTAGCGAAAAGTGTGTGTGAACCGACTTAAACACGCATTCTATACGAAGATTTCTTTTCAAAACTTATCAATCGAAGATTTATTGGAACTTTACTGAATATTTTTCAGTTTTGGCGAATTTTTTTTTTTTTTTAAAGAACCAGATCAGTTTTTTCAAACTTCGCAAACTACACTTTTGTAATATGCCTACCTTTTTCTTTGAAACATTTATTCGGGAAAATTATTTAAAGTGGTTATGGGAAGCTATGCATTTGTTGGGCAATCCTTAATTATCACTTCTGTGTAATCTACGTTTAGATAATATAAAAAGCAATTAAATATTTAATAAAAATTCCATCTGTGAAGAAAATTTATTAATAAAGTAAGAGAAAGAAGTACTGATTGTTTCGCCAGCTTTTATATATATATATACATTTTTTGGGCGAGTTTTAGATTATCACAAGATGAGAGCTTTTTTTAAAAAAATTATTTATGGCTTGGAAAAACTAAAACTGTTTTTTATTCAAGATTTTTCAACTTAACCAACTCGAAAATAATACTTTTATCATCAGGATTTAAATTATTTTATAAATTATGATTATATCTAAATTATTTCAAATTTTTCCTTTGATTGTATAAATGTATTCAAAATAATCGTTTTGGAAAAATATGCAACTTTTTTGTGCACATATAAATCTAAGCTCAGAATCAAGAAATGTCAACAATACCCTCCTAATTTTCTATAATTTATAGGGTTTATACTTAAATTTTTTTTACTTGACTTTATATTGCTTTATAATTTTTTTATATCTTTATTTTGTTATAGAGCCACCAAGACGATTTTTAATATGAGAGCCAATAACAAATGAAAGTAATATTAATAATTAACAGAAAAATTACCTGGAGGTAATATATCTTCTGTAAGTCTTGAAGCAGCAGTCGGTACTATGACATTACACGAAATGTTATGATTTAGTCCCTCAATAGCCATTGTATTACATAAACCTACCAATCCCATTTTTGCAGCGCTAAAACAAATCATTAAAAAAAAAAAAATGCTGTGAATAATTCCAATGATTTTCGATTCAAAAACTTTAATTGCTTCATTTCAGTTGAATTTTTGCACATTCATTTACTTTTGGTGAAAGTACGAGGGAAAAAAAAATCTGGAATGAAACTCTCATTGACTTTCTCTTCCTGAAAGTATTAAAATTATTTCAGATGTTTACTGAACATTTAGCTGCCTTTTATATTATATTTATATCTGCTGTTGGCGAAGAATCAACCGCACCTTTTGTACTTGTTTCTTAGTTAAGCATATTTACTAACTGAAATCGCCTACACCGTAACTACCACCTTCCAACAATGACCCCATAATCCAGATAAGAAGTAACTGAGTAGAAGTAAGTCTAACTTACAAATCCCCAAGAAACCCTCTGAAAGAAAAAAAAATGTTCCTAATAAAAGTGATTGTTATATATAAACAGTAAGCTTACAAGATTAAAAAAATCGTTAAAGCCATTTTCGAAAAAAAAAACCTAAATTCTCAGATAACTATTCAGTAAAATCGAACTTCCGGCTAAATGATTTCCTTCAAACTAGGAATTTTAGCAATGCATCTAATTTAAAGTTATATGCAAAAAACAAATTAAGATTAATCACCTGTAATTCGCTTGTCCGAAATTTCCATAAAGCCCTGAGTTTGATGATGTAACTATAATTTTACCATAATTTTGCTTACTGAAAATTGGCCAGGCTGCTTGGCTTGTGATGAAACTTCCCTTAAGGTGAACATTATGTACAAGATCTATAATAATTGTAAAGATGTTTATTAATGTAATAAAATTGAAGTTTCTATGTGTAAAATCACCTTTTAATGTGTTATAATCGTTTCAAGATGAGCAGTACACAGAAGTGACTAAAAACAATTACCTATCTGCTTGAGGTGCTAAAGTTTGTTCGTTTCAGGTATCAACACTATAAAATTCGATATCTTGGACTAACTTAATATAGTCTTTAGTAGTAAATTGTCTTAGTTAATATAGTCTAAATAGTCTTACATAGTACTGGGAAGTTGAATAGCAAAAAGGATGCCTAGAAGATGTGAGGATTAGAGTGGAATGGGTCATGTCCTATAATATAAATTGTACAAACAGGAGTAAGAGAAATGGGTGTAGTGTTTCACACCATAGCTATATTTCAATCTGAACAACAGATCGTCCTGAGGTTTAATGACAGCCAGTGTAAGATGATGAAGGGGGTATACACTATCTGATGACAACGCTTCTTCAATATGCTCTTAAGTGTTTAAGAATGTATCCGTCAGAGCATGCGTCACAGCCAGCTAACTCCAACAAGTAATCAAAGTTGTTTTCTTCATCTTGATACATTTAGAAGAATGTAAGAAACATATTAGGGGAAAAAGGCACCAAAAGAAGCACCATTGTAAAATACTGTAATAATGGTGGTTAATAAAAATGTTTGAAGATAAAGAGAATTTATTTTTACTTCATTTTTTTACATTAGGCGTAAGATATATATCAGATGTATAGAGGGAGTGGAACAAAGCCAGATCCACCGCGATCTGAAAGATTTATTGCGGTTTCCTTGAGTGAGTGAGTGTGTGTATGTGTGATGGTAAGAATGTGCCATAGGTAACGCTAAGCTCTAAAACTGCACTCATCAAGTTTTTGCTAGAATAGATAACATTCAATTTCATACCCCAATCATCACTGCTGATCCTAGAGAAAGATTTGTCTCTAAGTATACCAGCATTATTGACCACTACATCCAACCTTCCATAATTATCTAATGCTGTTTTGATGATTTTTTGTCCTTCTAGAACAGAGTTATAATCTGGAACTGCTTTCCCACCTGAAATTGATATAAAATAAATCAATATCTCTAAGTAATACATGTTTTATAAATGTAAACAATTAAAACAGCTTCGGGTTCAGTTTGATCAAAAAGTTATAGTACAAGAACTGAACTAAAGATATAAACAAACTACCAACTAATACTGTGACATTTTTTAGTTTATGTGTTTCACACATTACGTAAAATAAACTGCATTAGATAACAATCATTTAGTATCCAAACTAGCGATCTATGAAGTTAATAAAGGCTTAGAAGCATTATTATTTTTGTTTTTAGCAGTTTATTTTCAATTTTCAGAGAAATCTAACAATAAAAATTTTATAATATCTGACCTAAATTTAAAATTTCATTTACAACTGCATCGGCTGCTTTAGTGCTTTTACCATCTCCACTTCTGCTACCGCCTAAATCATTGACTACAACTGATGCTCCTCGAGAAGCAAAGAGTAATGCATATGCTCTTCCTAGTCCTGAGAAAAAAGAAATATTATGAACTAAAATGGAATATACAGATTTCAAAGAGTGTTGATCATCATGCACATTATCCCAATAGTTGTCATCTTGATACATTTAAAAGAAAGTAAGAAACATATTAGGGAAAAAGGGCACCAAAAGATGCACCACTGTCAAATAAGTGCACCACTATAATAAATAATAATACTACAATAAATTCTCTTTATCTTCAAACATTTTATATTCTTTACAAATATCTTGGAGTATTAAGTTTCAAATAGCAAAGTTTTCATTAAGTTTACAATAAACTAAAGACTAATTATACCTGCTCCTGCCCCAGTAACAACTACAACACGACCATCAAAACGAAGTTCATCATCTGAAGCCATACTCAAAAGAATCTTTGGAAAACTTATTTTATGCTGAGTTTTATAAAAAAAAATTATAAAGGAAATTTATTAACAAAAAAGGCAATACGGTAAGAAATCTTGTAGTAGTTATTCACCGAACTTCTAATGACAACAGAAATAAATCAGTAGGTTAGTTATGAGATATTAACTTTACTAATTGAATGATTGTTACAAATATGAATTACCGTTTTATTATACAAGTAAATAACAACAGAAATAAATTATCACAGAGTGTTTAGGCAACGACAATTAGCAGACTTGATTGTGATGAGTTGCACTTACTTAAATCCCCTAATAGTTACAGTTAATAATTAAAAAAATAAAAAATTCAAATGCGACTTTTTTTTTTTGTCACTGACTGATAAGGCTTTATCGATCTACGAAAAATGTAGTCAAAAAGATATAAATCGATAAATAGTACTCTGTAATTTTAACTGAAGCTTTACTGTTCAGGATGGGGCGCATTGAAAGTAGCCTTTTTTTGCTTAAAATAAATAAGGGTCTTTACTCAGAAAGTTTTGAGATATGAAAAAATTGTTATCTCTTCAGCAAAATTCTATTATTGTTGATGATATTGTTCATCTTCAACACATTTTGTCTAAGGTTCCAGTACTTGAAGCCGTCGGTGTGACCTTCTTCAATTTATTATTTATCTTTTTGCGTCAAGTTTTGCTCATTTTTCTAAAACGGCTCCAACGATTTTTTTTTTTAACTAGGTATGTAAACTACAAATATAAATGGCTACAGCTTTTATTTTAAATTGGACATAGATAATCGATAGCGTGAATTGGAAATGCTTTGCTCTGCACGAGTTGTGGTTTTTGAGGAACAGGTTATATTAGTGGAATTTTTCATTTGTTAAGATTTAAGAAATATCCAAACACTCTGTAGATAATAAAAAAATTTGTTCTTTTGTTATGCTTAGTTCTTTAAACCAAGACGGTAGTGACTTCTTTATTCTGTTAATATCATCATAGGTTGCTTTAATATAATAATAACATAATGGTTGCTTTAATTTTTTTCCACACTAATGAAATATTTAATTTTTACGTTAAGAATTTGTGTGGTAATTATGAGTAAGCGTGCCCCCAGCATGGCGCACGCTGTACTACGGTCACCTGTATACTCCCACTCTTCTATCACAGTATGAATAAACCATTATAGCAATAGTATCAAATTAGAGTTGGATCTTCTCATTACACCTATTGAATGTAATAATAATAATAATAATTGTCTTTATTTCAAAACTATTTACAAAATAAAATAAAAAATCCTGGTTTTAACAAAAAAGACAATAAATACTACATGGTCAAAAGACCGTCCGAGGAGTTCAAAGAAAACCTATTGAATATTGGAATAATAAATTCATTTTTCCTTTGAGTTTCCACACCACCTAGCGGTATGTTGCGCCGCGCGTCTCGCTTCTTTCTCCATCACCAGGATAAATGAGCTTATATTTAATAATTACAAATATTCAACTATTACATTTTTGGAAATTATTCTTACATGAATAATATTTAATACATTAAAAATTTCAATCTATTTTTGTTTTTTAACTTATTTACTCATTTTTCCTAGTCCTACCTTTAGCTGCAACAAAACTATTATTAGTAAGCTTTAAATGAAACATCTTAGAATTTAAAGTTGATGACCTTTTTCATAAATAACATGCATACAATAGAATATAAAATAAACAATATTCAAAACGCGAAACACAATAAAATTTTATTTTTTTATTTTATTTTTAAATAATAATAGAAAAAACATTAAAATTTTTATAATTTTTTTAAACAAAATCGTGCGTTTATATTTAAAACAAAACAAAGTTTAATAAGAAAAAACTATATAATTTAATTTAAAATAATCTCATAATATGAAAACTACAGATACAGTCTATAGATCATAAATAGATAAACACACACCACTATTATATATATATATAGATATATATACGATATATTTGCGCTTCTTTAAATGTTTGCTCAAATTTAACAAGGAATTAAAAAAAACCAAAAACATGAATAAAACCGATTCGTCATGTCCCATTCGTTTAGGAATCATTGGGGGGGTGGGGGGGGATATAGGGTTGCGACCTCTTTAAAGTAATGGTGGAGTCGGCTACTGCGGACGAGATGTTGCTTTTTCCAGATACCCTAAGAAATGTTCTTCGCGCCTACCACATCGCGGTATGCCACTGCGTACATCGCGCCACATACACTCTACATTCTGCGTATGCGACCCTTAATTTTTGTTGAGGTCGACAAAATTAAGAGAGTGGTTAACCCGTAAATATTCATAGTCCCGGTCAGTTAGTAAAGGATCGTAGCCCTTCCAACAATCAGAAATTATGATTGTCCCGGGTAAAATTCTATCCCGAATAACTAACTGATATTAAAGTCGCGGCCGTTCTATTTGCAACAGGTTCGAAGAAACACTTCTTTGTTCCTCTGTCAAAGCAACCGAATACCTACGCGACCCCTATTATATTTACGTTTACCGAATTTTAACAGTCATCCCGGGACCACCCAAATGGTAAACTCTATCTAATATTACGGAAATGCAAATTTCAAGGCAGAAGTTGGTCCAATCAACAACTACGAGGGAGGACACTTCCAATTCATCAGAAATTATATCTTGCCGGGGATAGTTCAGTAATAACCATGAAGAAACAAATTCAAATATTTTGGTTATACTTCATGGGCTTTACTAAAAAAATGTGTTGTTTCTAATTTAATGTGTAAAATCGCACTTTATCCCGTTGTCATTGTTTTTGCGGCACCAAAACCTAAGTTGGCTGGGAACATATTTACAAAGAAGGACACGTTTTTTTCAGTTAGCAAGCATCCGTGTCTCTGTAGAAACGTGATTACTGCGGATTCCACGGAGGACATACGAATAGCTTAAACAGTTTAAATTCACAGTTACCACACATTTTTGTATACAAAAAAGGACCAATTTATACCTGGACAAATTTTGTGATTTGTATAAAATGTGTTTATATAATTCATTATGCCCAAATTGATAGTAATAATGGGTAGATTTATGTACCTGACTTAATGTGATAGCCTGACTTTGATACAAGTTGCACTGATAGCAAAGTGACTGTTGACCGTTATTTTCTTGAATGTGTATTGTGTGTGTGATATGAATGTTTACGGTTGGGGGGGAGGAACAGAAGTTAAATGTGAACCATGTAAATATTGTGTTTAATTGTAAACAAAGTTCGGAATAGGGAACAATTATAAAAATTGCGAAAACTGTAAATCAAAGTAAAAATAATAGAAAAATATTTCTATGGGCGAAACGTCGTTTTTTAGCAAACCACTGACGCGGAATCAACCCGGAAACTCACGTGTTTTTCATATTTAAGATATTATTTTCGATTCCTATATCTGGCAATTTATTTAAAAAAAATTAAGTACTTATAAATATTTTATCAGTAAAATTAGTCATTTTTTCCTATAGATGATTTCTATTAACAGTGTCGAATGTCATTCCAAAATTAAGAAATAAAACTTAACAGCTGTACACCTAGAGTTAACTGTAGCTACAATTTTTAGCTACATCATTAATTCCTTGATAGAAGCGTGAATGAGGCTCCTGGGCAACCGCAGAAGGGCTCCGGGCGTATAAAGGTATCCTTCTAGGTATATTATGTTAATAAAATATTTATTTTAAAAGGTGCCATTTAAATGGGGTTTAAATTATGCATAAATCGTATTATGCATAGGCGTATAAATCAAGTTACTGGAAAATTCTTATTACAATGTAACTACACTTTTCTTTAAAGAATTTTGGTAATTAACTAAATTTTTTTACTGATCCCAAACTTTTGATCGGTAGTGTATATATATGAAGAGGCGACAATTTGTCTTTTTGTCCAGGGCGACGTAACTGCTAGAGCGAGCGCTGCAGCTAGCCATAGATGTGCAAAGGCTTAACTTTGCAAACAAATTAAGAACAAAACCAGTTAATTAATTCAATTTGCCATTTTATTTTTTGGATTGCACAAGCGGCAAAATCCATCCAACAGTGCGAATTTACTGAATGTTTTTTTTTTTCACTTTTTCGTGATTTTCTCGAAATTGGCTGCAACGATTTTCTTTAATCGTTGAATACTTTCTACACATAAATTCTTAACACTTTTATTTGCCACATTTTTTGGGGGGAACAATAGCAATGCGCTTTTCTATAAATTATCACTAAAATAACTAATTATCAATATGCTTTTCTCTAATGTACCACTAAAATAACTGATGACTGATGAAGTCCCGAAAATAAAACTTTTGAGACAAACAAATAATGCAAAAAATAAGATTCAAATAAAGGTTGTGCAAGAAAAAAATTATGTTCCTAATCAAAATGATGCTCTGCTGACAAAGTCTGCATTTTCCCTCATAGTCTAGATTTGACATCCCTAAATTTGTTTAGTCTACTGCCGCTATTTAGGAAAAAGAAATCTGGTATAAAACAATCACCCTTCATTCCTTTATTGTATAATTCATTTGCAAATAAACGGTTAGTGGACATGTATTACAGATAAATAAAGGAGGTGAGGATTATACTATTTACCTAAATAAGATTGCTTTGTATGATAGCAAGCTCTCTATCAATCCAGTAGCAATGCTTGTGACGGCAATTTGCAGGACAATTTAAGTCTCGGTTAGAACACCCTTCACAATTATTCGGAAGACTATTTTAAATCGGTATTAAATATAATAAATACATGTAACTTAATAAGAGAGAAAATAACAACTAATTTTAGAGTCACAATTAGTCCCCTTTAACAAATAATTGAATAATTAATAAAAGATATAAAAAAAGATAGAGCTGAGGAACAAATATAAAATTTTTCTTTTTTCTAACTGCTTTAAGAATATATTGTTGTAGATAAAGTTTATCTAAAAACTCAGGACTGTATTCTTATAAAACAAACAAAAAAAATTTAAATTTTACATTTTAGTTGAAATTAAAAAAAGAAAAATAGTTAAAAACGAATAAAATTAACGTTTCTGAATTAACGGCCAGGTAGCAGCACCTACTTAACCTAGAATTTGTAGTAGTTCAAATAATTGCCGCTAGAAAGCATAAGCTGTACAGCTATACAGAATTGTAGTTCCAAAATTCGCCACCCGATCACAGCGCCATCCTCTGATGTAACAAATTTTTCAGCCGTTTAAAATGCGTCTTTGTGAAGGGACGGGAAGTGCTTAGCCTAATGGACTCCCAAAAACAATCTTTGCAAGTAGTGGCACCTAGTGACAAACTATATAACCATAAATAAAATTGATTTCTTAGTAGGTGTTGTTATCTGGTGGCCATGTTTGGAACTACAAATATTCTAATTTTAATTAATTAGTTACTTTATTAATTAGAAAACAAAAAAAATCTGGTGTGGAACACTCAAACATGTTTCTTTTACTCCAGTTTTCAAAATTGTAATCGACAAACTTTACAATTAGTATACCAAATTTAATAAAATTCGTCGGTGTTTTTATGGAAAAAATCACAAAAACTGAAAAAATTACTTTGATGTACATTATAATTGAAAAAAACAAAAACATACACTTCATTTTTAAACTAGAAATAAATGAATATATTAATTATATTAATATATATTAATAAAAAAATTCAAATATTTATTTATCTTTTATCTACATCATATTTCTTTCGCGAGCTATTAAGATAATTCTTGGCATATTATTTGCCAAGATATTTTTCTGGAATAATGCTTGATATGATATTTTTCCCTCCTTTCTTTTTCATGAGAGGGTTCAGATTTTTTACATTTGCTTTTCAGCTAGAAGCTATGGAGGGCTGCGAATATTAATATTATCGTATGTAATAACTTAGATACAATGTAAAAATGAGAAATTTAAGACTATTGAAGGATAGATTCAAATAGCAATCCATCCTATATAATCATTATTTTTATAAGCATTTATATGTAACTACCAACATACAGTTCAAGAACTTTTATCTAAATCTTGTCAATAAAATTTACGGGCTAATTTCATTTGTTGGTATTTGATTGAATATTGTATTTGATATATTTTTGAAAGCAGCTTCAAAATCTCTTGAAATGGCTGGTCCAATTGCTTCAAACATTTCTTGAGAAATTTCATTCAATATTTATTTATTGCCTAAAGAAACTATAATTTCTATAGCAAGAGATTGATTTCTGCTGAAAGCTGGACAAAAAATACAAACGTTAAAGAAGAAACATTGCAGCTTCATCTTCAAAGTAATAAAATAATATTAAATACTTGATTAATAAAGTAGATAGTAACAATGATTTAAACAGACTTATTCATTTATACAAATTATTTTAGAGAAGGAGTTTGAAGGATCTCCTCGTAGGTATTAAATAATACCTTTACAAACCTATTATATCTTTCCTCCAAAGCCTCAGAGATAAAATAAAATAAGTGGTTTAACTTTTCTTTATTTTCTATATCTAGTAAGTTAGCAAAAACATAAGAACTGTGTGAAGGTAAATACCTATTTAACAACCTCCTTCTCAAACATTTATAATAAGGGCATTCCACAATAAAGTGCATAATATTATGCTTTTTGCCCACCGCACAAGTAAAGCAACTCTTTTAGGATCAAATAATGGGCTATTCCATTATAAAAAATCCTGGGGTGACGATCACTAGCTACTCTAATTTGAGCTATCAATCTGGTTTTAATGATATTGCACCTAATATTTACATATGAACTACCATTAGCCAAGGGACATATCAATCTATAGTGGATGTTATATGAAGAGTTGAGTACTTCATTGATGTCAATTTAGAGAAAGATTTTTTAAGTTATTAGAGACCACGACCGCATGCTACGCCTCCCAGATGTCCTGAGCTCCTATAGAATAAAGCATTCTCTCACAAGAGCCACCCAGTCAAAAGGAATGTCAGAACCATCCAAAAGCTTCACAAGTCTTCTATAGCATATCTTCAGAGGTGAGTTGCTTTACATCGATAAAATCTTCAGCCAGAATCTATAGATTTATTAAAAATCTTGATTATCTCTTGCCGTCATTCAACTTCCAGCGAACGAAACTATTGGGGACTTGTCGTGGCAGATTTAAGAGCAACTTTAAGAATATCAATTGGTCACGATCAACTATAGTGAAGTAGTTCAAGGCCCAATTTTTTAACTGATCCCAAACTTCTGATCGGTAGTGTATATACTCTTAAGGGGCGGCAATTTGTTTTTTTGTCCGGGGCGACGTAACCGCTAAAGCGGGCGTCGAAGATGGGTGCCGCAATTGTTAAATGCTGATCACAAATAAATGAGGAATCGAGATTCTCAGCACTGTTTTTGCCGTTTTAAGAAGAATCTAACCGATTTTCTGTGCCGATTTGTTACAGCGGATGAAACGTGGGTTAACCACTTTACCTGCGTCAAAACAACAGTCCAAGCAGGACAATCTATCCCGCGTTTTGGGAAAATTGAGGGATTTGAAGTACGAATTGTTGGAACCAGTCTTGGAGCCAGATTTGGCTCCTTCTGACTTTCATCTATTCCCAAACCTTAAGAAATTTTTGGTTGGAAAACGTTTTGGGTGAAAGGAAGAGGTGATAGCAGCGTTAAATTGATATTTTGAAGACCTTGCAGAATCGCATTTCAGGGCGGAATCCAGTTACTGGAGAAACGTTGGACAAAGTGTTTTGAACTAAGGTTGAAGAATAAATGCATTTTTAAAATAAAATAAAAAATATTTACTACTACGCCGGAAACTTTTCATTTTGCCCACGTAGAGTGATGTTTATTTCATATTTCAAATGTAATAACATTCAACTCGATAATAAATGTGGTAACTGCTCTGTGTTGTACTTTCTAGATGAAATGAATTCAGTTGACCATTTTGATCTTGGTTGTTGCAAAAAACAAAACATTCAAAAACCATTATTTTTTTTATTCTAAGTGAAATAAAATAACTACCATAGGAATCATTTTCACATAATATTCAATAACTGCCAACGCAGTTGACAGTGTTATCATACAGTACAAATCAACATAATTACATACAAATCAACAATAATTGTTATACTTAAATTGGTTAATAATGTTTTTAGTGCCTTTATTATTAATAACTGGTATTTTCTTCATTTAAACGCACATTACAAACATTTAAACGATCATCCAGCCAATATGTTTTAGCAATACCTGTAAATGAATATAATGCATTATATATTTATTTATTGTTTATCAGAATCATTTCTTATACAATAATTAACAAATTTGTAAATATTAAGATTTAGCCAAAATAGTAAATGTTGAATTTTTCAATTGTGTACACAGACTTTGTTCTGGCATAGACGCTGATATTTTCATTTACAATGAGTGGAAGACAGCAGAGGACTTTCAACTCTCATATTTGTGTTCAGTGACGATAGTTAAATACATTTCTGTTGGTATTTTTTTATCCTCACTCTTATTTAACATGAAAAATCCCAAAATTTTGTGGTGTATGTAGACTTTGTCGACCCTGTATATTCCAAAAACAATAAAAATTAATATCAAATTAAAAAAAAAAAACCTTTGAAATCTTTTTGTCGGGTAACATCTAAATTATCTGAAGTAATGAAATCATGTGGTAATAATTTCTGTACAGCTTCAGTAATATGAATTTTCATGGGCTGGCTAGTAGATTCCATTAAAGAAGCAATAGTAACTGTTTCTCCAAATAAACAATATCTTGGCATTTTCATTCCAACAATACCAGCTACTACTGGACCGCTATGAATTCCAATACGGATTTTCAGATGTGAACCTGAAAGATATTAGTTTAATAAAAATAATAATAAAAAAAATGAGTATTTACAAGTTTCCTTTTTTACTTTATTGTTTTTTTAATAATCCAAGCATGGGCGATTCCCGAGCACACACATACCATACCCCATAAAGTTGCATTTATACTTAAAAAGCGAAACGAACAGATGCATGTAGATAAACTTAGTGATAACCTGTCTAAAAATCTCATATATAAATATATGCCAACTGAGAGTAACTAAGTATATACTGCACCAGGGCCGACTGCGCGAAGATGAAACGTTCCGCGTTGGAAAATTTAATTAATGCATATATCTATTTATTATCTACCATATATATAACAGTGTATCAAAAGACTGTTTTTTCTTTCATTTAGTTGAATGAACTGTTTATATAAGTATAGCGTTGATATTGCACTTTGTTCACTTACTTAATTTGTTCACTATTGCATTTGACATTCCCTGTTCAGTATGTAACAGTATTTAGTCAAGTTTTGACCGTATGAGTTGATTTAAAAAATTATAAAATGAGTGAATTAAATTTTGAAATACGGCCGATAGTGAAGCATTATTTAAAAAAATACTTTACAGCAATAGCTGCAGCTTGAGTAATTTGTAAAGTTGAGAGGACCAATGTTTCGTCAATTCCTGCTGCACAGTATTGGTTTAAAAATTTTTAGGAAAGGAGATATGACTACACGCTCTATGGGTGTTTACTTAAATTAAGGGGTGAATCTCTATTTCTAATTAATAATTCATTTGAAAAGGAGATAAAATGACATACTTACGTTATGCAGTTTAAAACAGAAAAAGGAGACATGTATAATTTTATAGCAAACTGCCCAATTCTTAAACGATTTCGCTTAAAATGTATAAAAAAAAAACCTAATTTGGAATCTGATTGGGAAAGAGTTAAGACTGTTTATTATTATTACTAATCAGGTTTTATTTATTTGACAGAATGTATTTCATGTGAAGGATATTAAAATTCTTAATTTTTCTTAAAGATTTTCAATATTCATAAAATTACTTATTTTAGTATTTAGCATGTTAATAATTATTGACATGATGAATGAAAGAAGTTCCTTCCGTGATAAAAGATTAAAACTTAAATAGAAATCTCACCTGTACTTGGATCATGCAATGTTTTAATTGCTTTAACCATATTTAAAGCTAAATTAGCTATTCGTGTTGCATGATCGAATGCATGATCTGGAGCACCAGATACTACAGTATATGCATCGCCTATAGTTTCCACCTATATTTAGAATAAGCAAGCATAGTTATAAAATTTATTGACTTATTAAGTTAGAACATGATTTGATCATGTTCATGTAGAAAGTATCTACTAAATCATATATGAAACGTTGAAAAGTAATAACTTAAAAAAATATCAAATTGTCCTTAAAATTCATGATTTGTTTAAAAAAAATCTCTTGTGAAACCCTCACACAACTTTCTCCTTACTGTATTTTACATGATTTAAGTGACTGTATTCATAGTTAGTGTAAAAAATTTAATGATATCCGTTGGTGTTTTTATGGATAAAATCCTAGAAAACTGAAAAAACTGTTCGGTAAAAACACACACTTCGGGGTCAATCGATTTTCTTCAAACTCGAAATATTGGCAACATATTTAATTTTATTTAATATTATACAATTATATAGTCAATTGTAATAGCACTTTAAAAGAAAACATAATATTCCCAGGAAAATTGATTTTTGGGGGAATCTGGGGAACAGTATGCTTTTCTTTAAAGTACCACTTCAGTTTTTACCACCAAATAACATTAACACATGTTTTGCATTTATAGCATTCCAAATTTGAAGAAAATTAGTAACTGGAAGTGCTACTTTATATAATTGGTTTTTGAGTTTTTGGAATTTTCTCGAAAACGGCTATGACGGTTTGCTATACCTACTATTTTCCATGGTATGCCAACTTCACAGATAAAAGCGTATTACTTTTATTTGAAACATTTCCACAAAAAAATCTAGTAGGGATAATATGTATTGTAATATATATACAATTTGATTATTATTATCATCGTTTTTATTCTTATGAATTATTACTTTAAATTTTAGATTTACCTTTAAACGCCATAGATTTACCTTATAAACTTTATGCTGTTCTGTTAATGAATCAAATATGGAATACATTCCATTCAACATGGATACAACTTCCATTGCTGTAATTTTTGAACATATTTCTGTAAATTTCACAACATCTGAATACAATATTGATACATTATTAAATTTCTGTAACAAAATTAAAAGAATAATGTGCTCTTACTTTTTTTTTTTAATTTAATTAAAAAATGTATAATAATCTATTTAATACAAACCTTACAAGTTTTCATTGGTGATAAACCTTTTCTTAGTGTATCTGCTACAGATTCAGGTATCATCTGATACAGAAGTTGATCTGTACGTCTTCTTTCTTCACCTAATCTTGCTAGTGAATCTTCCAACTTCATAGTTTTCTCTTGCTCTTGCTCCAAAGCTAGTCGTAATGTTGCTGATTGTTGGGTACCAGCCAGCATTAGATCTCTGATAAAGAAATACATATTGGATATCTATGTGAGATATTTGGTAATAGAAATATTTGGTAACAAGATTGTTCTGCGGACAGTTAGATACCTAAAGTGAATCCGAGTTATAGATTACTCCTGCAGGTCCTGGGCTTGGAATAGGCCTGTTCCTGTTCAGGATGTCGTATGTGACGACTAAAGGACTACACTCCTCGTAGCATCACCCCTATCTTTTCCTACTCCAATGCACTTCCCCTTTGATGGATCCACGAATTTCGCACCAAGGGGTTATCTATTTGATTCTCTAGACTGTGGAAACATCACAACCTTCTTCCAATCAAAGGAAAAAACCCCATCTTAATTCCACTTCACAGCTTCATGACGGAGCCACTTTTAGGTTTGCTAGGCCTGATTAACGGGGCGAAGCTGAAGGATGTGCTATAATTTTAGGGGATCCACAATAGACCTCTTAATGCAAGTCGCAATGGAACGAGGCACGCCCTCTCCTCCTGTCAAATCTACCTCACGTCCTCACTTGCAGGCATCATGTATTTGATCTTCGACTGTGGTTTCGAGGTGTTACAACAAAATTCCTTACTTTTTTTCTTCCCTTTATTCCATGTTATGCTATCTATGGGCGAGGAGACGAATTGGCTTTGGAATCTACAAGTCAGTAGCAAGTATCATGGTCAACCTGCTCTTGAGGCCATTGACAAATGGCTCATAAGATAAAGCACTCTCTTCCCTCAACAGGGGCAGTGTGGTGTGACTTAGGCACTCCAAGATTAACCTGGAGTTACTCTATTATGCTTACGAATACTGAACCTTTTTTTTTTTGTGGGGTTAAGAGGAAAGTGAGCTGAGGCCCTCCTTATGAAACCTTATCCATAATATAGAAAACGTGGCAAGAAGGATGTAATTCCATTTCATCTTTTTGAATGCGAACATTATGGTCATAGGCGATTCTTTTAATTCGAAAATGAAATCTCATGTATCTCATGCTTCAGGCCTGACGTTTATAAATAATATGGGGTATGGGGTTTTGCGAGTATGCGCTGTCCCCCAGGACAGCCCACCCAGTGTGCCTTTTTCAATAAATAAATAAATAAATAAAATATGGGGTTGTTAGGATGAAATTGGGAAGCAAATATTCACTAAACTTATAAATTTGAAAAAACTTTTTTTTAACATTTTCACCTGCTAAAATCATGCATGGATAAGTCATTCATATACAAGCCAATGTCGTTTACATACTCGAGATCTGGCATTACTGGTGTACCAAGAAATACCATCATTTCCCACTGTTCTACAAATACCATCTGGCCTAAAGATAACAAAATATTATTCGGTTCTTAACATGACCAATGAAATAGAAAAATATGGGGTTGAAACAAATAAATTTTCTTCAATGTTAGAATTTTTATTCGTTATTTATTTATCTATTTTTGATTTCCATGTTTGAGTTGAAGAATATGTTGCAATTATGTTTATTTTGTAATATATTTCATGTTATATTTTTATATTTTAATAATTAATATTTTATATAATACTCTGTGAGTAAATGTAATCTCTAAAAGCAACATAAATGAAATTTATCTTTGAAATCTTAGAATTGTAGTAACAGTTAATTCCATATTAAGTTTCACAAAAATAATAAATAATAAACATGAAAGTATTGAAAACTAAGCAAATTTATCAAATTTACTGATTTTTACCTTTTAAAGTGATTTTATGTTGAATTATTTGAGTAATATCTTGCAGCGAAGTCATCTGCCTGCATGATTTCACTGGATTCAGTGTTTCTAATTCAAACGTACTGCTTACTCTATTATGTATCTAATAATAATAATAAAGTCAATAAAGACTTTTATTAATAAAAATATTACTACACAAACAAATAACTGAAACAAAAATAACTGATTTGAAATTAACGATTTTAATCTTTAAGAAAAAAAATTAAGATGCAAAATAAAAAAATAAATTGAATAAAAATAATTAAACTTCTGTTAGGCCCATTATTATGTATCTAATCATTAATATACAATTAAGTAAATGTCATAAAAATTAAGACAACAAAATATTCCACTGTTATTGATAAATCAGCAGAGTATTTCATTACATAGTTTTTATATATTTCATAAACTTAACGCTAATTAAATGCAGCAGTATTTCTAAATCTGGAGAAAACCGAATCAAACAAATTGAACAAAACACTATTGGAGTATTAAATATTCTATTTGAGATAATGAACTATCTATTGGCACTACATAAAATATCTTCTGAAAACATTTTGATTATCTTACAGGAACACATCAACATTGTAAAATATATGGAGCACCTAAATAAAACTAAACAATAACATTGAATATTGCTATATTAGATGCTGACAATCAAATCTTTTTTCTACAGCTAGCTGTGATCTATACTTTCTTTTTAGGACAAATTTTCCTAAAGAAAAGATATTGGAAATGGCAAAATTGTGCGAAATGCTTTTGATTATAGTACAGAAATTTTATTACCCACACCGCCCCCCCCAAAAAAATCTGCTGTGAAACACTCACACGACATTCTCTTACTCCCCGTTAATACAATTATATATAAAATGACAAATTTTCTTTAAGCCTCAAATTTTGTCCATTAATCTTAACATACATAAAACATAGAGGTGGTGGAGAGACAAGAACCAACCCAAGCTGATAGGAAAATGAAATGTGCGCCAATAACATTGAACCAACCTAATATATTTGAAATTTAATGCAAAAAATTGCGAATTTTTTTTTGGGGGGGGGGAACTATTTCAAAGATAAGTGATAGATTTATAACTATGCAGTTAGTATTCGAAATTAAAAGGAAATAGTTATAGCTTTTTTCGAGAAAATTTCAAATACCTATTCTATAAAGTTTTATTTCCGGTTGGCCGATCTTTCAGTTCGGAGTTAACATCCAAATATCTTGGACAGAGCTAGAGCCACATAAATTATTGTCAATATTTTTCCCTTATTTGATATCTGTATATTGAAAAAAACGTAAGTTCTATGTGCTTTTATTTAAGGAAAAAAGGCTATACTCACATTTTTAAAATGAAATGGCATACTAGGCCTTACAATTTTGAAATATTTCGACATTTTAGTACCAACAGCATAAGCTAGCAATGAGAAAAGAGAAGTTCCAAAGTATTTTATAATCAGGTCTTTTCTAGAAAAAAAAAAATTAGAATAAATTTACCAACGAAAGTACTTTTTAATTCTAATATTACTTTCTTTTACTGCGATAAAAGAAAATATTACGGTCAAATTTCATACAATGAGGTCTCTGAGTATAGAAAAATGTTTTTAGCAAATGGTCTTTGTGTATATTTAGGAACAAATATCCCCAAAACTAAAATCACAGACAGCTCAAGAACGATATTCAGATTAGATCTTACTAGCATGAAGATCAAAGGTTTTGGTCAAAATCAGCAATAATTTGGTAGTGTGACTTTACTGAATTTTTTTTTTCCTTAAGATTATAGAGAAAATCACATAGGACAAACTAAAAGGTTAGTCACAAAGCGTCTTAAAAAGCACATACATTGTGTCATATATAACAAAATGAGAATGAGGGCATTTGCAAAACATTCGTCTACAGCGGGGCATTTTGAAGGCACCAGAGTCCTTCGTTCAAATGAACAACTACTAAGAACATGTTGTAAGAGAGTCGGTAGAAATTGGAAAAAGAGTTAAACTGTTTATTAATAACAAAACTAAGAAAAAAATTGGTCAATTTCTCTTGGCTTTTAATATTTAAGTTAGGAGTGTCTTCATTCTACCATAAATGGGCTATCGCATGACATTGGAATGGTATCCAAAAGCTGTAAAACTGTTTTTACACCAGTTTATTTTTTTGTTAAATAATTTAGTGAAAAGTTTAGTGTGAAATTGCCAACACACCTCCTACAACTATCATTATTACAGAATAATATATTTTTATATATAAAAATAAATAAGTCAGATAAGGATGCTTTCATAAAAATTATACCTGAATAATATGCCAAATGGAAATATCTGTAGTATCAAATGCGGTGCTATAGGTAATGAATTATATCTTTTAAGAGTGAATGGATAAGAGGCAAAGTTGAACTCTTCATTATCAAATATTAAACTATAAGTTACATGGACTAAATCTGAATGGTAATCTTCATATTCCACCTGGATTAACAGTTCCTAAACAAGTAAATAATTTGCATTTTTTAAACGATTATTTTATTAACAACTGTAAATAAAAGCATACAAGTAATATATGATACATGGATAAATAAGCACAAAAGTAAATATGATGACAGGTAATGGTATATGATGAATATGAAGGTGTTGGATGCGCAATGCCGGACAATAACTGAGATTTGTCCGTCATTGTTTGCTTCTTTTTATTGATTCTGACCGGTTTCGAATCTTCAACCATAAACAGCTTTTGGTTTAGCCAGAATGCGCAGATACTTTGAACAGTGAAGTCAACGTTTCTACTTCAGTCTGTTTAAACCAAACCCTGTATATTGTTGAATATCTAAAACCGGTCTGAATAATGAATAAATATGATAATGCAGTTTTGTTTGAGGAGTCTAGACTAAATAAACTACAAATTCACGCTAATGTAATTGGGCTTTAGTGTTTGTCTTTAGACACACTTGAGTTCGCTGATGGCTAAGCCATATGACGACATAGGTACGCTTGGACACAACGGATCCCTTTCACGCTAACGTTTCGATTTATATTATTTCATCATCAAGGATTATTGTGTGTAAATAACCGAGTCATACATAGAAGGATGCTATGACGGATACCATCTCCGCTAGATGATGCAAGGTACAACCAAATACTAATAAATAATAATAGGATGAAGTAAAACTTAAGTAATACAAAATAAAAGAAAAATAACTAAAATAGTACATTTAATAATAAAAATGGGGCCATTGAGATGACCAACCATTGATTTGTGGTATACCTAAGTTCTGTTTAACATTAAGTAGCAACCTCGACCAACACTGTCCATCTGGTATCAGTAAATCTATGAAACTATATAGTAGTGGATAGGAGAAATTAAATTACCTGTGGATATTGAAAATAAAAAAGAGCTGATTGAATATATGTTTTAGAGGATCATTCAGAGAAGCCTACCACAGATATCCCAGACGAAAAGGGGTGTACTAATAAAGAGATAAGATAAGGCAATCAGGCGACCCGGTAAATCAGGCTAGGGATCAACCAACAGAAGGCCAGATCCACCAAGGGCAGTACGAGATTGGAAAGTCTATAAATACTTTAGGCAAAAGTACGTTAACGTCAATTCCAGTTCAGCCCAAATTTTTTGTTGACTGCCATATTATAATTTAATAAAATCAACAAATATGATAACACAAATGCTAGTTATCATAAATTTTAAATCTAAGTCCTCATACCTTGTTATAGTATTCACTTGCAATCTGTTTTATTATTCCAGTAGTATAATATGCTAAAAATATTTTACTACATTGATAATTCAAGCGTAAACCTTTAGTATCTTCATTTTCACAAACAAATGATAAAGATTTGATTTCTGGTAATGAAAAATTCAAGTAATCATATAAATTGTCAAGACCTGTTGAATAAATACAATGAAAAGATTAGAAGATATTTATTAAATAACAATAATAATAATTCTATAAGAGTATGACGTAATTCCGTCAGTAATTATTTGGAGTAATTTATAAATAAGTAGTTTGGAGTAAATTTATAAGTAAGTAATTAATTTGGAGGATGATATCGAAGCAAAGCCAGGAAAGTTGGGAGACTCAATGGAAAAGTTCAGAGAAGGGATCTCACACTAGGAAGTTTTTGTCCTACAGTGATGCCTAGTATGGAGATCGACTTTGAACTCCTCATTTTGAACCGATATAAATGCTCAGTGGACACGGCAAAAAGGTTGGGAATATTTGCATCGCTTTGCGATTATCAGAAGTACATTAATTGAAACATGGTAAAAGTCAGCTCAATAGAGCGGCAGTTACCAATAGTCCGTTAAACATTCAAATTTATTGAAATATTATTTGAATGAATTTAATAAATTTGAAATCTATAAAAATGTTTGGTTTTATCTACAAGATTTCATATGTGTTTATATGTCTCTATTTTATTCTTATTATTTATTTTATTTTATTATTTATATGCACATTAATTATTAAATTAATTATATTCTTCTAAATTGGTTTCATATATATGTATTGTTATATGATTATATATATTATAAGGTGTAATCTTTTGGAAAGCACGTAGTAAACTAAATTCCCTTAGCGCAGGGGTATACTGTGTTGATGAAGAAAAAAAAAACCATAAAGTCTATGTAAACTTACTGCGTTGCACGAGATCAATAATTGCAAGGCTAGTTAGAGGTATTGCGTAGGATAAAAAAAGAAGAAGAAAACTCACCGTTGAGGAAATCTCTGAAATGTTTTCCTAATACTAAAAGAACTTGATTACATCCATGATCTTTCAAAAAGATTACCAAATGCTTTCCTATACTTTCAAAAAAATCTTTTTCAGTGATTTTCAAAATCTGTAATCAAGAGTATCAGTTATTTAGTAATGAGATACTTAAATTGTCAATAAATATGAGATGGAAAGATAAGTTATTTACTCAATATACATTTTTAATCAGATTGCTTCCTTTCCCAAATTCTATTATCTCTAGTCCACATACAGTATTTTGAAGTAATATTAACAAATATAAGATAAGCAAAAGAATTAGAAGCGTTTCTTCAAATTCTTATTAAAATCAGGACTGGATTTATGGCTCAAAAGGCTCCATCCTAAAATATACTCATCTCTATACCTTTCCTACTGCAATATTATCAGGTTTCTAAATGACAAATTTTCTTCAAATTTATTTAAAGGTTTAATTGACCATGCACACAAATATGGATGATGGACACAAAGGACTGGTGGCTACCTCAATGTGTCTACACTGAAGATTTTGGCAGCACCTTAATCCAGATCCGAACATTGAACCAACTATAAATAACGTTTGAAATTTAACGCCATAAATTCCAGGCAAAATAAATTTTTTTTTTTGAAAAATTTTTCAAATAAAAATGATGTTTATATCTGCACAAGTAGAACACCAAGTTTAAAGGAAATTGTTATAACCGTTTCCGAGAAAATTCCAAAATAATCTCATGAAAATACCATTCGGTAAAGTTGCACTTCTAGTTGCTCGAAATCTCCGTGTCTGATGCGGTAGTAGTGCCTGAATGGGAATATCAATTTTGAGTTTCCTGCGACTTTTTGTTTTTGAGAAATTCTGTTAAAACACACACATCCAGCCCTGATAATAACACTAAAATTAAAAACTAACAAAAAGTATTTTATAATTATACCTTGATTGCTTCATCAGATATAATATGGAAATACTCGTCTGGATATCTATTATAAAGTGTAAAGTTATTATGATTAACACCAACAGAACTATTTATTCTTTTCCAAATTATCAAACCATAATTATTCCTCACATATTCCTTTATGCTCATCAAAAATAATCCGTACATCCTGTAAATAGTACAACTTTTTTATAATATCTTAATCACAAGAAAGATGGTAATCATATTTGTCATATTGTATTCAGAATAAGCTGCAATTAATACAATAAAATTAACAAATGCTCTTTAAACTTGAAATTGTACTCCGTTGACCTAAATATAGAGATAGTGGGGGCTAAATGCATCTATCCATGGTAGGTAGAATTAAAAATGTTGATCACATTGTAGTCAAGAAGTCAGCACCTACATTTAAAATATGCCACAGGCCACCTAAAATATTTTTTTCCCGAACATCCACCCCCCCAAAAAAACATTTTTACTTCCTGTGTATGTGGAAGAATTGGGTACTTGTCAAATTTTCTAAATTGAATATTTTACAAGTTTACATTTACATATTTCAAGGTCCCCTGAGTACGGTAAAAAAGATGTTTTTAGCGAGTGAATTGTATGTGTGTGGGTGTGAAGAAAATATCTCATGAACCACTATCGCATATCACACAAAGGTTTTGCGCAAAATTCATCAACCAAAAGTGCCTATTATATACTGGAATGGTTTTTCTAGTTTTTCGCTATTTTCTCGAAAATGGTTTCAACGATTTTCTTTTAACTTCTTATACTATCTACTCACACAAATGCCTATCACTTTTTATTTTAAACATTTTTACAGGCAATTGATTTTTGGGGTTCTATTGGGGGGGAGGGGTGAACAAGCAACGTTAAGCTTTCATCTAAAATACCATTTCAGTACAACGTATAATTCTGCCAACTATATATTATAGAAGTATGATAGGAGCATTGCTAGGCTTCCAAATTTGAAGAAAATTGGGAAACCGACGGTACGCAATACATAATCTATTTTTGAGTTTTTGTGGTATTTTCTGGAATAGTATTGGCGACATATTTTACACTGTAGAAACATTCAATTTCTATCTGGGATTTAACAAAAAAAAAAAAAATCATGTGAAACACTCACACGACCTTTCTCTTACTCTAATTAATACAATTTAATCAAGAAATTTTCATTAAAATTGAAATGTTTAGTATGGATGGCCATAAAAATTGCGTGGGGATTTTACTTCTATACCTGAGTGGGCCGTATGTGGAGCGCTCAATATTAAAACCGAAAAAGCATGTGTAAATTTAAATTTATACAAACTGACATAGACGCACATCTAAAATCAATGTTTACAGAATAATGTTTCAAATAAAAATGATACATTTCTAAGAAGCAAGCATACCAACTTTAAAGAAAATCTTTGTAACTGTTTTCGAATAAAATAAATTTAAAAAAAAAACAAACTCAAAAACCTATTCTGAAAAATCGCACTTCCGTTTAACCGATTTTCTTCAAATTTGGAATTCTATCACTATTTTTAATGTATATTATTATTAAGTAGATGGTAAAACTATATATAATACTGAAGTGATACTTTAAAAGAAAGCATAACGCTACTGTTCCCATAGGACCCCTCAAAAAATAAATGTTCCTAGGAAAATGTTTTAAATAAAAGTGATAGGCATTTATGTGGATAGATAGTATACGGATGAAAAATCGTTGGGATTGTTTTTGAGAAAATAACGAAAAACTGAAAAAAAAAAACCATTCAGTAAAGACGCAATTCCGGTTGATAAATTTTTCTCGAAATCATCGTGGTCTGATGCGTGGTAGTGCCTAAACGAAATACCAAGTTGGGGGCTACCTTCGGTTTTTTTTTTCAGTATATTAACACACACACACACACACACACAAAGACCATTCGCTGAAACCATTTTTTCAGTATTGAAATCGGTTTTTGTATTGAGCAATCTAACACTATTCAGTAGCTGCAGATTTTTGAAAATGTTCTTTTCAAATTACAAGATTTTAACAGCTTTTCCTACGTACTTGAAGTACAAAGTAAATAAATTGGAATAAATATTTAGACATTTTAGTTTGTATCTATTAGATTATCTGCGCTTAGATATCTGGATATTATGATCTGCTCCTAATTAAATAAATGTTGTTTAAATACACAACAGTTTATTTGATTGCAAAAGTATTAGGGCAATTTTGAAGTTTTTAACTGCTGTTTGGCAGTTGTATATTCTGCCTTCCCTGACATAGATCTTGGCTAAGTCCATGTAAGAGTGATTAGACTCCAAGCAGCTAATCAATGTTAAATAATTGGTGCTAGGAAAAAAACATTCTGGTACTTCTTTATTCAGAGTATCAATGTAAATAACTATGTAACCTGCTATATTCTATTTTATTGCAGAAAAATGAACTGTGAAATGAAAAGTGTGTCTGTTTATTGCAGAATAAATAAAGCAAAATGTGTCAGTCTTTGTTGTAATATAATAAAAATTAAAAATATATTTTGTAAAGAAACTTACCTTTATCTATAGTTCTTCACCTTAAACACAAGTTCAAATGAAGTAATCGGACATTTTTCGTGTTTTACTGACATTAAACTGAGAGGAGAATGGGTTTCTTTTTAGTTTTATTAATCTTGAAGTTATTAACCTATTTTTTATCTCTTTTTAAAGCCTATAAAGGATGCTAAACGTTAATTAAAAAACTTTTGATATATGTATACATATATCTCTGTATTTGAAAATAAAGTATCATAAGAAAAAGTGTTCCTGTTAGGCCATTAGTTCAAATAACTACTGAATAAGAATAAGGAATAAAAAAATAAAAAAAATCTGGTGTGAAACACTCACATGACCTTCTCTCACAACAGTGAACAAGATTTAAGTGACAAATTTTCTTCAGACTTATACATTGCTTCTCTTGAGTTTTATATCAATTGGAGAATCTAAATAAAATGACTTTACTTATTATATAATGACTTTACTATTTGACTGTACTACGACTTTATTAATGAATAATGCAGTTAGTGCAAGTTTAATATTCTCCATAAAAAACTAATATGTAAAAAAAAAAAAATATATTCAGTAAATCACACTTTTGGCGGACGAAACCTTCGTAATTGAATACCATGGTGGTACCTAAAAGAAATTTATCAAATTAGAGATTCCTGCATTTTTTAGTATTTTGAGATCCATTTTGTTCGCACGTACAAACACTACACGCTTAAGAGCAATTCGCTAGAAACATTTGATGAGATTGTGGAAATGAGACAGACCATCCTCCGGAAAGCATTCTGGACGGAGGAATCAACCGTTGGTCCTCGTGGTGACGACCAAGAAAAGAAGGAAAATAAATAAAATTTGTCCATTAAGTAACACTAAAACAAGAGGCCCATATATTTGTTTTACTTTCACAAATATAAATATTAACGTTCATATTCAGTGTTAATATTAATATTTCAAACAAAAACTTTTTTTTTCAAAAAAAATGAATATTTTAAAATGTAAAATAATTTTGATAAAAAAAATAGATAAATGAAAAATTTGCCATTTTGTTATGTACTGTTACATATAAATACCCAAATATGGCCTTGTTTAAACATACATCACATTGAATATTAAAAACAAATATGCAAATCGTTATATTTCATGTAAATACGCGGCATTATAACAAATAATCACATATATTAAAAAATGAAAACATATATGCATAGCAATTAAAACGAAGAATACAATGTCTAATCAAATTTTAACAAATAATAAAGATTCCAAAGAACACAGTAAATTTACGAAAACTGGCGTAATAACTTAGTTTAACATTAGTATTTTTTTTTATTATTTATTTAATGGTTTTAAAGCAACTTCAATACTTTAATAAATACTTGAAATAAAATAACTCTAATCAGTTTCCATGTCAAAATATTGCTAAAGAGGATATCAGATTACGTTTCCTAGCAGTCTGGTTCTAGGACAATTGCTCGCCAAATAGATAGTTGCTCCTGTGAACAATTGCTAGCTTAAAAATAATAATTTAAATCATATTTAATAATATAATAAAAAAAATCAATGTAATTAAATGAGTTTAACTGGAGTACGCAACTTCTGAGGCAGAAAATAACATTCTTAAATCTCTCTCTTCTTTGTATGCAAACCAATTTCTCATCTTCCCGTTCTGTCAGCCCCTTCCTCCCTTACTACTATCAATATTTTATACAACTATACCAGAAATTCCTAATTTTTGCATATTCCTTCAGCAGATTCAAGTACATCATTATTTTTGCCAATCAATTTCCTAAGCTAATTTCTTGGATGTCGATATATATATATATATATAGAGCTATGTATTAAAGAGAGATCAGTTAAAAGCCTTAATATATTTACTCTCATAAAGCGTTTATTTTTATTATGCGTATTTTGAGTGTTGCTTTATTAGTTATTTCTACTGTTACTTATTTATAAAGCAGGTAATTATATATATTTTTATTGTTGGTTGCGCATCGACAACTCCGGTCCGACGCGCTCTTCAGTAAGTTTTCTTTCTCGAACCGGGATATTATTATTATTACGGTACTATTGTATAATTAAAATGCAGAATTATAATAAATTTAAATGTAAGAGAATAGTTAATTTAATTGTACATAATTATCTTTAAAAAAAAACCTATGGCGCAACATAATTTTTCTGTTCTGTTTTGTATTAGGAGATGGCTACATATCAGATCTCCTTATTTGATTTATTAATTTGTTTAATTTACAGAATTAATTTCCTTCTGTATTTTACTAGAAGTACTTTGCGCTTGTTTTTTTTAAATGATTTTTTTTACATTAACTTTATTGATATGACTTAACTTGAACCAAACTCTCTGTATTTTGCTTTTTTTAAAAAAAATAAATAAATAAACACACAATTAGCAACATTATTTCAAACAAATACTAATAAAATTTGTAAGAAAGAAATAAATAATAACAGTAAATTTATTATTTTTTATTTCATTTTGATTACTTTTATTAAAATATTCTTTTTTGGCATTTGTCCTGACGAGCAATTGTCTTGATGCCGATCTGTCTAAGTCGTGGGGAAAAAAACTCATGATGTTGGACGATCTGGAAATTTTTGAGGATGACTTTTGACGCTGAAGATTGGAACGCTGGATTATACACCATAATTCTATATTATGTAGTTCAAAGTTATGTAGTGTCTTTGGACTTAAAGAGTGTTTGGATGATGGTTCAATAACCTATATATAGTTTTTTTTTTTTTTCTTGGATGTTGTTGTTGTTGTTGTTTAAGACTGGTGTGCGAGTTTCAAATCAGTTATCTGTCTATATATTTATACGTTAATAATAATGTGTCAAGACAATTGATCTACACATTTGCAATAAAATAAAAATAATAAACATAGTGAGAACCTATCAAATAACTCACTTTTTCACTACAGTTCTAATTGACGAATTTTAATTTGAAGAAGGTGGCAGGCTATACTGCATTTACAAGCTCCGATAAAATAGGTCAATCAATTGAGTCATCATTTGTATTTAAAAAAAAAAAAGTGAGATAAAAATGTAATAAAATGTTTTTTTCTCTAAATGCATTTTAATTAATTTTATTATGGAAAATTTAATACTCTCTTTAAATGATACCATTTTTAAATTATTTTGTGCAACAATCTAAATAAAATTAGTTAACAGCTTTTATTAAATACCAAATCTTTATGAACAGTAAATTTGCCACCTTTTTTGCTTTTTATTACAATTTAAGTTTACAGTATATGTAACTGTGTACATGACAACTTCCTGAGCCCAAAAGTTATAAACAGCTTTATTTTTGTTAAATTATTTTAAATAAATAAAAACAAATAATTCTGTATACATTACATAATGAACCAGTACTTTAAGGCACTTTTTAATAAATATTACATTACAAAAAAAAAAAAACAAATTTCATCAGGTTGGAGTTGTTATAAAATCAACATCATTTATAATTTATTTGATGTTTAACTGTAATGTTTTTTTTTTAATTACTTTTTTCGTTTTTTATAAACATTTTATAATAAAAAGCTTTAGATAAATCAATGTAACCAAAACAAAAATTAACAAATAATTTAACAAGTAAAAAAGTAATAATATTAAAAATTATAACATAACTTTTCACGCTTGAAAAGTAAAGATCAAATTATAAAAAAGAAAACATTCTTTGAATACATTCAACCATTTTAAGTCAAGGTGTAATAGAAAAACTTAAAACAATAACTGATTAAATTAAAATAAAAGAACAATAACATATATTGTAGATTTATTGTTTTTTCAATATTTCTCTTGAATTTTTCACTTAGTCTTCCCCAAACATTCGATATCCCAATCTGGTATTGCAGATAATTCACAACTTTGATAATCTGAACAGTTTTGGATGCACTTAGTTCTGAACTTCCATTATTCAGAATTGTGCAGGGATTTAAAAAAATCGCATCCATGAAATTAAAAAAAAAATATATATAACGACTTCCTCTTATCTCATTTAAATTGCTAGTGCAAAAATTTATATCAAATGGCAATTTCCACACACACACACACATATATAATATTCATATACTATATATAATATATCTTATCCTTATATCATACAGAGAAGGAACCGTACTGTAGCTTTCTCAGACCAGAGCCACCATTAAACCAATTTTCTCGTAAAAATTATTCAAATAAAATTAACAGGAAATTAGATGTATAACAAAAATACCAACTTTAAAGACAATAAATTGGGCCGCTTTTGTAAAAATCACGAGAAACTAGAAAAAAAATTAATCGTAAATTCGGAATCCTGATGAAAGAGGAACCCGCAACTTCTTGCCGGATTCTCATATGAATTCGGAATTCCTCAAGTTTTCTTATTAATTTATACTGTTCACTCTTTCTCTGTATATGTCTTATTTTGATTTTATATTGATTACAAAATATTTTAATTGAATGAAAAATGGTTTAATTAGTATAAAGAAAATTAATTTGATTGAAAAAAAGTTAAATTTTATTCAAAACTGCTTCTGAAGAATGTCCAGAATTTAGTTAATAATTGCGTATTTTTTCCGTTGAAACTGCCTAATTTTTATTTTATTATCTGGTCCCAAAGTAACTACTGTTGGCAACTATCTTAATACTACTAAAAAATTTAATTTAAAATTATGCGTAACATGAAGTAATAATAAAATCTTCAACTTTAAAATTATTATTAATGAATCGATGATATATCCTAAATTTACAATTTAATAAGAAACAAATGTTTCTCCAAAAATACAAACAAAAATTATTAGTTAACAATTATAAAACATAATAAAAATATTTCTTAAGAAAGCAGAAGTGTATTTCTGAACTGTAACTGAATTTTTTTTTTAGATCCAATATTACTTTAAAAAATTGTTAAAAGTATGATGATTGTCTGGTATTTACTTCTTTTTTTCCAGTTTTTCTTGATTTTTGTTTATGAAAAGATTTCATTCAAAAATACGTTTTTTTTTTCTAAGACTTCAGTGTTAAGTGTAATTATAAATCCCTGGATAACATTTAATGGAGATTATAGTTTACAAAAAATTGTTTATCACCAGAGCTTCCTCAAAAAATTCTTAAAAATAAACTTGTGCAAAAAAAAATATATTTATATACTTTTAATAAAAAAGAAAATATTTATAAAAAAATTTTAAAAAAAAATCAATGGGAGTATGAAAAAGCTGGAAAACAATCCAATTTTAATCAAGTCTGGTACTTTGTGAAGTTTAGACTTTTATGAATTTCCAGACTAATGGGAAAAATAAGAAAAATGTATTTCTAATACAACTTAAAATATAGACAATCTGACACAAATGTAAAATAGCTTCTCTTGCATAACATGCAGAGATAAAAAGCAATGGCGGCTCATTCTTAACGGCTATAGACTCTCTTGAATTTTAGATACACCTAATTAAAATCCTGGAGTACTATAGTTACTTTCATACTGAGTGGTAAATTACCTTAAGTTCAGTGATAGGCCGCTGAATTACAAGGAAGTCCCACATTCCTGTCCAGACAATGGTGCCTTTAGATTTATCTCGCCTTAGGAGCTTTTACAGCTCACTGTCCAGTGATAGGCAATGTTGTCTGCAACGAGAGAACACTGCTCTGAAGCTGACAGTGCACTGAGAAGGCTCAAGGCGCTAAATTGACGGGTCTTAATAAAAAAACAAAAGTAATAAAGAATAATGTAAAATAAACTAATATTAATTTTTTTCTATTGTTAAAGTTTACAAGCCACCACCTTATAAAAGAAAACGTAAATTTGACAGCAGCTGCAACTACAGCCACTCCAGTCCCAATTGTTCACAACTTACCTACATCATAACAGTATTTATTTAAAGTAATTATGATGGAAAAAAAAAATGTCTTAGTAAAAATCAAGGCCGATAAAGTACTGGGTCAGTAATGCCAGATGATGTGCAATAATTATACTGATAACCAGGATATTGCCCCAATTGTCAAACGTTGCAAAACTAGGCTTAGAACACAATCAAAACTTTACTTTGCTAAGCTAACTCTGTAACAACTTAGTGTCTTGCTTTCAATGATAGCAATACTAGATGAACTGAATTTTGATTGCAGAAATATTACAAAAAAAGAACATGGAAGAAACTGGTTCTCTGCATGTTTATTTATTTTTTTTCCACAAGGCATTCATTGTACATCCTATGACTAGAAACTTTTAAAAAATTGTCTTCTTACAATTATTCATACATAATTAAGTATAAATAAGCATCTATTAAAAGAAAATTACATGAAGTCAACGTTAAGTATAAAAAAAGGTATGTCAATAATTTCTGAAGGTATTAAATTTTAGTACATTTCGTTTTAATTACAGTAAATGTTTTTATTTATTTGCTTACAATATTTTCCTTCATGCAGAATATAGCGAATACTTCTCTTGTGTTTTTAAATGTTACATTAATATACATGTAAAACATAAAATACAAATTCAGGCATTTGCATTATAAATAAAAAGATATCTTTTATAAGGTGAACTAATATTAAAAAAATAAGTGGTGCATTTTTTAAGAAGTTTAAGTTATGAAAAACATTATTCCCAGATTTCTTCATTTCTTTTAAATGCGGGATGCATTAATCATTTTTAAATTCATCATAAATACAAAAATTTAGAAATAAATGAATATATAAATTTCGATACTTGAAAAAAAAATAATTCCATAAAAACAAAATTTGAAAGGTTACAAGAAAAAAAAATTAGAAAACATCAACCATTTTAATATTTGATATGATTGCATTGAAATAAAAGTATAAATATAGAATAACAGAACAAAATATCGCACTTTCTTTATATTTTTATCTTAAATTCTAGCTTTAACCAAATTTCACACATGCAACATTAAATTTAATTATAAGTAATTAATAAATAAAATTAAAACAAGTAAAAAATCAACAAAGTGATAAGCGTATATGGTTACGTGTACAATAAAAACTAGCTTTCCTAGGGTGAGTTGCTAGAAATTGTGCAATGCAACTTATCCTAGGAAATAAAAATAATGCCAATTTGTAGGAAGCGCTGAAACAGCACTGGCTTTATTATGATTTTGTTTTTTAATTTGTATATTTCAGTTTTTTTTTTATAAATATTGCTCAATTCTTCACAAGGAAGCTCCATAATATACGAAATGTGGCTAGTATATGAAAAGTGGCCTGCCTACACAGAGCTACAATAGGGAAAGTGTATTATATATTTATGTATATATAAAATTATTAATGAAAGGTGCTTTGGCAATTAAGGAAGTAAGGGAAATTGACAGTCCTATCGTGGCAGTCATGACAGAAACAAAAGACATTTTTACCAAAAACTACCAGATGACTGACCTCCTGGAGGATTGAAAACTCGGATACATGATCTTCGTTCTGTTTCATCCAATTCACCTGAAAAAAAGAAATTTGGAAAATTATTTGTAAAAACAGATGATTTACTAGCAAATTATTAGGTTGGTAGATAGATAAGATATTCGCTATATAATTGTAGTCGGATTGGGGAGTAATATTATGTAATTTGAATCGGAATCACTAAAAATATTATGCTGAACCAAAAATCCCAACCGTGTATAGTGAGTAAGCTGCCATATATGAAAAACAAAATATTAAACAATCTTACAGCTTATGGAGAATGTTGAATCCTGCAGATTGCGCTGCCCTTCGTGACGCTGACCCTTGCCAACAATTCGTTTTATTGCCTGTTCGCTCCATACAACTGACCCATCTCCACCATCTCTAAAATTTTCATCTGCATCTGCTTTTTCCGCATCAGTCCTTTGTCTACCGTTTTCTATTCCCATATCCTGCTCTTCAAACTAATATAAAAGAAAATCAAAAGGCCCTTAAAATCTGAAAAATAAAAATAAACCATCTAGCTATAAAAAACTACTTACATTTTGTTCATTTGGATAGATGTATGATGGAAAAACTGGATTTGGTACAAAGCAACCAAATCCTTCGACAGCCTTCACTTCACCTTCTTCAAAACAAACCCTTCCATTCACTATGACATATTCAGGTCCACCGTGCACTGTCATCCCCTAAAACAAAACAAAATGTTGCAAAATACTCACACGACCTTCTATTATTGCAATTCTCAAAGTTATAATTAGCAACTTTTCTCCCAAATAATATAGAATAATAGAATATTTCGAATAAAAGTTAGAGGCATATACTCGTATGTATATACCAAGTTTAAAGAAAATCGTCGCAACCGTTTCCGAAAAAAATTGCGAACAACTGAAAAAACTTTTAATAAAGTCAAACTTCCAGTTAAGCCATTTTTTCCAACTCGGACTTTTAGCAATGCATTTAATAATCCTTAATATGATATAGATGCCTGATCCTTTATTTTATAGAAATTTTCAATCGAATTTTTTAAGAACTTTTACTGACTAAATTAAACCTTTTCTGAAACAAATTAAAACTTTTTCAATCTATTTAAACTACTACTTTTCTCTACTTCTTTCTATCTACTTTTTTCAGTCAAATTAAACAATTTTTCATGCATCTTTTTTTTTATTCAAGCATTACGAAGAAAGGTTTTTTTTTTTTTTTAATTGAAATAATGCTTAATTTGACCGAAAATTAGAATATTATAAAACCAGATTGAATTATCGTCGCAGCATAACATTCTTAAATCAATTAACTCTCCTAAAATCAATATTGGAAAAACCAAACATTAAATTCAAGTAAGGCGTATTTATGTGTAATTAGTATATCAAGCTCTTTTAGAGAAAATCGTGAAAAAACATTCTGTAAAGCCACACTTGCAGTTGACGAATTTTGACCGAATCCATCTTGTCAGATCTTGTGGAGATTTCCTTATGAAATAGCAAGTTTCAGACCCCGTCGATTTTTCGTTATCGAGTTAATCTATAGGTACATTCACTAACTCACTCATTCTGACTTTTTCATCCTCTTACACTAACATACATACAGACTAATTTTTTTAAAAAAATTGTGTTTGTTTTATTCAGGATACTCCCAAAACATATATTTCCTCAAAAACTAAATTTGGAAAATTTGTTATGATCACAATACTTAAAAAAAAAAAAATACTTTAGATCACCAAACATTTATATTTTTCAACCAGAAATGTAGCGAGCAATAGCAAAGTTGGAAATTAGATTCCCTAATTCTTTCATAAAACCTGTTTATAATTTATATTAAATACCTCAAATACATTGAGATCAGTAGCGTGATGATGTTTTTGGGCAGTGATCATACGAGTTTTAGTATGATTCCAAACTACTATATCTGCATCAGAGCCAACTGCAATACAACCCTTAAAATAAATAAATTAATTAGAATCTGGTGTTCTTAAGATGTGGATAACTGCTACAAAATTTATAATTATTTTATGCTTTAAGTCTAGGATTTATCTTTCTCGTGAGTTAACTAGTATAATCTTGCCAGGTATTGAGAAACATATTTAATAAAGAAAATGCTGTTTATGAAACTTAAAAAGCCATAGAAAAAAAAAAAAATTAAATTACCTTCTTCGGAAAGATGTTGAATATTTTAGCGGCATTGGCTGATGTGATGGCAACGAATTGAGAAAGATTCATTGCACCTGATTCAACTCCTTTTTCCCAAACTACTGACATCCTATCTTCAACTCCGTTTACTCCATGAGGAATCTTAGTAAAGTTTTCTTTACCGGCGCCTTTCTGTTCAGAAGTAAATGTGCAATGATTGCTTCCAGTTACTTGAAGTAGACCTCTGTCCAGAAAGTGAATAATTCGTATTTACAAGAATAATGACAATATTTATAATCACTACAGTAAAAATACTTTCCTTCCTTAGTAGGCTAATTACTTTAAATAAGTAACACTCTTAAAGCTCTAATATATGAGGTAAAAGATGATGAACCTTACACTATTCTGATTTGCAAACACATGCTATGGCAGTATAGGATTTGTTATATAGGAAGATACAAAAAAGTATTAAAATTAGAGTTAAGTAGCTCCAAATGTAATTTTTTTGTTATATAAAGCTTTCCTGCGATGAAGGTGTATCTAGTCTAGTAAGATATTTTCATCTGATGACTGTAATGAAAGCAGAACTAAGTGGATAAGCTCTGACATGGATGAATCGGTTTTAATTTCATCCAGATTAGATTGCTCGTTAAAGACCTTCATGCAATTCTTATACAGACAGCCCTGCAGACCAAACCACGTATATTTGTTTTTAAACTAACAAGTTAATTGCTAGTAAAGAAAAAAGCCTTTTTTTTTTTTTTATTTACAAAGGATATCTACACATGTGAATGTTAATATGGGAATGCAAATTATAGCTTCTTAGTATAGAACAACACAGAGTAAAATATACAAATAAAGTAGCCAAAGTTAAGAGGATAAATATTATCAGTTGAACGCTCTTGATCTATAGAAAAAAAATGAGTTTTTTTTTTTTTATGGAATCTAAATATGGTGTCAAATTTTTGTTTCTGGAGATTTGGAAGCTCGCAGCATGAAACAATTTGTTTCCTAAATCGGAAAATTTACATCTAACTTTAAATTCCTCTTACCTAAATATTTAGTATTATTATTACTGCAGATTAAAAATAATATCTTTTGAAATTTTACAACGGTCATACAGTGTCATAAGCAAATGTAATTAGGCGATAAATTATACAAAAACAAATGAGTCAAGAAACTATCTATTGGTGGTACCTCTATCTGCACTCGTCAATCATTAATCACTAGCACTCTCATTAAAGAGGATGCCACAAGACCACCGGTATTTAAGCCGCCTATAAGGGTTATTGGAAAGGGTACGAAATGACGGGCGACGATTGGAGGATTAGAATGTTGGAATGAGATTTGAATTCGTTTACTTTTGGTAAGAATGGGTTATTCAAACCATTGTGAAAGTTTGGTATGAATAATAATTACAAGCGCTGACTATTGTTGTTCCATTAGCTTTCAAGGAGTAACGATATTGAAAAGGCTCATTGCAACGTGAGCGAAACGTCGGTTTCTGTTCACTGACGCGGTCTCAACCAGGAAACTCAAGTGTTTTTCTGGAATTAAATATGTTGCCCAAATTCCGAGTTTGATGAAAATCGGTTGATTGGAAGTTCGTTTTTACTGATTTTTTTTTGTTTTTTGAGATTTTCTCCATAAAAAAAACGACGGATTTAATTTCAATTTGTTACAGTAATTATGAATAGATAGCCCTATCACTTTTGTTGGTAACTTTTTTCCGAGAAAGTTCTTAAATTTTGTGGAAAGGAGGAAGGTTAAGCTTTCCTCAAAAAGTCTTTTATTAAGTTTAGATTCTCCCATTGATATAAAATTAAAGATAACTAGACCTAGTAAAAATGATAAGGTTGAAGTAAGTTTATCAATTATAATTCTGTAGATTGCAGCAAGAGAAAGTCATGTGAGTGTTTCACACAAGTTTATTTTTTATAATCCCTCTAAGTTAGGTGGGATGTTATAAGACAGGAATCCGATGAAAGTATAACAAACCTCAGCATAGATGCCACGCCCCTTTTCTACCTTCTAAGGTTCATTACCTTTTTGGCTTTTAAGGTGTAATGACCCTGAAGAGGCTCACTGCAACAAAGGCGAAACGTGGAGGGTTTGGAGGGAGCGGTGAACTAGACTCCCCTTTAAAGTGCTATTCCTACTTACTACGTATATTAAGATTAAAATTAAAATCCTCGGGAGAGCTATACCCCAGCACCGCAGCCAGCATAGGCTTAGTATGCCATCCCCGGTGGTCTAGTACGTGAACCCCCTCTCCTAAGGAGTTTAAGGGTTTTCACCACATCTTTTTGCGTTACTATCTGCCCAGGTCGCAAACAACCAAAGGTTTCGTTTCGCAATTTGGTTATTGTTTCGCCATCAAATAACAGGAGGAGGGCCGTCTCCTCCTCCTCCTGACAGTCTGCACAATGGTTCCGAGCTTATTAGCCCCACCTTCTACAGATGTTTCCTAAATCTCCGTGACCTAAAAATAGCCCCGTGACCAGAGAGATCTGGTTCCTACTCAGTCTAAAGGTCACTTCGGTCCTATCTTTACACAGTTTAGTATCATCCGTTTCCTGTGCATTGCCCCTGGGCTCGCATCCCAGAGCGCCTCATTCTTTCTTCGGAGCCAATCCGAAGCTGGCTCCGATGGCTGCACGAACCGCTTCAATGGTTATCCCCAGGACAGGATCTGGACCACAGAACGGAGTATTCGCCCCTCAATTTCTACATGCCCTGGCAACCCATCTCAGATGGACTTTATTGTGCCTACTAATTATATTGTAGAACAGAGGACAAATTAAATATGTTTCAGAATACCAAGTTTAAATAAAATCGATTAATCAGAATTGCGATTTTACAGAGTGGGTTTTCAATTTTTCACGATTTTTTCGAAAAAGGCTCTGAAGAACTCTTGAACTTTGGTATATAATACTACAGCGGTAAAAACCTTTACTTTTATGTGAAACATTTTTTAGGAAAATCTTTATTTTAGAGGATTCTGGGGAAGTCGAGAGGTTTAGGCTTTCCTTTACAATGATGCCTGATTAGTAGAATGTTCACGTCTGGTGTGATCAAAACATTTATTAAAAATTCTACTTATTAAAAAATTTGTCACTTAGAACTTGAGAACTGCAGTAAGTGAAAGTCACGTGAATCTTTTATGCCAATTTTTGTTGATTTTGTATTGATTTGATTTGACCTTCTATAGCCTCATCATGGTGTTTCACGTAGAGTCTCAAAAACTGTAAATGTGACCCCTCAGTCAATGTTATATTACTTTCCTGGATACACTTATTTATTGTAGCGCTTGTTTTTAGTAGAAATAAAAACCTTTTTAGTTCTCCTTCTTTTTTATTATTTTCACACCTATGTCATTATTATCAAGAATTACTTTAAGAACGGAAAAAATTTAACCTAAGGCTACATCGCGTGATTTCCAAAAATTGAAATTCTAGCTTTCTGTAGGATAATCTAATCTGAAATACTAGATCCAAAAAATAACAGAAAAGAAATACAGGAGTGCAACAATGTCAATCAAAGGATAATGAAGTTTAAAAAATAGGAACTCTGTGTGCTGTTTAAACACATCAAACAGGCATTAAAAGCATAAAATTCAATGAAAAGAAGAAGAAATTATAAAAATAAATGAAATCCAAAAATTACATGAATAAAACATGAGTATTATATATTATATATATATATTCTTACTCAGCAAGAAGTTGTATAAGATGTAAGGATGAATGAGGTCTGATTGGAGGGCATGTGGTAGTAGATATGGAAGGTGTTACCAGGTCAATACCTAAAGAAGAAGCCATGACTGCGCCAATAACCTTATTTTCACCTTCTTTATGGCTTGCAACTATATCTGCCGCAGTCCTACTAGTAAGGCCATCAATGTAGATTGAGCTATTCACCTTTAAATCAATGTAAACAAAGAAAAAAATAATGGTCTGCATTTATAGTAAAGCTGTTTGAGGAATAAAGTCCACTTAATAAGTATAGCATAAACTTGGATGAAGAAATGCTCAATTTGGCTTCTTGCTAACACATTTTTACATTAGTTTATAACAAACAGACAAGTAAATAAAACTGAAATATGTAAAATAAGAAGTATTACTGAAATTTAAAAAAAAAACTGATGGTTGAGTCCGAAGTTTTAGGAAACATCAAAGATTTTTCCCTGCTTCATTTTGTCGTTATCGACCCGTTTCGGATGTTCGTCCTTCGTCAGCATTTCTTGATAAATAGTGTAAGATCACCACTAGCTCACAGCCGTATTCGTTCAGATTTCACATTGAGTCGACGCTCTGAAACTCTTTATGAAAGCATCCTGACTTTGGGAGAACGCCTAAAGTAGGGCCGCTTGCTCAGAAAAAAATAAGCTGAGTTTTTTGCACCAAGAGTACGATTTATAAGCGATTTTGTGAAGTTAACTCAATAAAAGTAAAAAAAAAAAATCACAAAATATGATGTAATTCTAAAGCGATTGAGATTGGAATATAGTTCATTAGTGCGTTTGAACTGCACAATCAACTTATATCACTTAATTATACATTCCAATATAATAGATGACAAGCCATAATCCCGTTGGATTGTAACTGCGTTTTAAATAAATAAAAAATGTTTTTTAAATTCATTTCAATCCAATCGTTGCTTACTACCTTCAATAAAGTGAATATTTTATAATAAATCAAGAATATGTTAGCATGAAGTAAAGTTTATTTCACCCAATATTTATCTCTAATTACAGTGGACTTAATAATGGATTGGCTAAAACTTTACAGCGTTATTATAAGTTTATACACAGGATTCAACAAGCTATTAATCATGTTCAATAAAATTTAAAATAAGCATAATTTACAATGCTGCAATCAAATTGTTATCATCCATTAATAGATTTATTTTAAAATGCAATGTTCAATATTAAGTAGATTATAATTCATGATCCTTTATATGAAAATAAACTACCACCATTCCTTTAAAATGTAAAACGCATTGCAAAAAACCCAGGTTAAAGAAAATTGGCGTTTTTTTTTTTTTTTATTACTCTTATTATTATTTGCCAGTTAGAAAGCTGATGGTCTGGAAATGTGTATCAATTCTTCGACGAAGCTATCATTGAACTTCGCTTAATGGTTTAAAAATCACCTAAAACTTTAAAGATCTAAATGGAGAGATAATTGAATTTTGTTAGGAAAAGTTCTGTATATTTTTCGTTTTGCTTATTAGCAAGTAATTTAAAATTTGTCTTATATTACTTTCTCATTAAAATACCTTTAAAAGTTGTAGAAGATTAAATTCAGAAACCAACGAGTCGTTAATCATGCTTGTAGCCTCAGTCTCTTCCTAAAAAACAAAAAAAATTCACGGAATGATTATGAGTGGTTAACAACATTTATAAAAACACGTCGGTATCGTACCGCATTGAATTTTTATGGATAATTTAAAATGAATAGTTTTAATTTAGAATAGGATTAATTTAGAATAAAATATTTGATCATTTAACGAAGATAGCAAGCCATCTGCAGTAAAAAAGAAAGAAAAAAGCTAGCAATAGAGCGGATCTTCGTTAATCCTCTTAGTAGGATGTAGAGAGATCCAGATGTATTTAACTGGCTACTTGGCCCCTCAAAACCTACATGAGATCACTTCTCTAATTTGTAGAAATATTGCAATTTCAGAAATGACTGCTGACATGTTTTATCTAAAATTATGCACTATTCATTTCAATTAAATTGCCAATTTAATTACTTCATCCACTTTTCCAAGTTCACTATAGTCATTTATGGATGATTCCTTTATATTAAAAAAAAATTATTTGCCTCCAATGATGTGTACAATACCATTTGTGATAAATATTATTGTATTGTACAAGGTATGAACGTATTGTATTATACTAGGGCCATAATAGTTGTCGAATACTCAAGTTATTAATGATATACTTGGAATAAGCCCCAGTATTTTAGTAAAAAACTTTTGGAAATCCTACTTTTGGTCTAAACTATATGCTTTACAGTTTTGAGTAATGGGATGTTTCATATTTATCTTATATTTGAATATTTCAATCTTTGGAACTTATCCAAGCCACAAGAGTTAACTCTTTAAATTCTTAGAAGTAAGTTCAAAAGCTTACAATAGTAAAGAAATTGAATTATGTTACTCGTATTTTTTTTTTTTTTCGTTTTAGGACTTAAACCCATAAAGTTAGAGTTGAGAACTATATATTTACAGATTTTGTAATATTCCCTAATACTTTACTTTTTTGAATTACAATCAAATACTTATAAGAATGCGATGGGTAAAAAACACCCGAAATTCTTTTTATTTGGATTTTTGAAAAAAAAATGGTACTATAAATACTAGAATTTTAAGTATATCATGCTACAGGATTTTTAGTATAACATGTATGTCAATTAATGCTTTCTAAGCACTGTAATTTAGGTTCTTCGATAACGATTGTAGATCTGGAATAACTTAAATTTGTCGCCTATTTTTCATTCATTTCATTTCATTCTATAATTTTAAATAAATTTATGTAAGGGTACGAATCAAATGGAAGCAAACCAAAAAAATTACCAAAAAAAAAAAAAAAAAAACAGAAAAATTTGATGAAGTTAAATTGTTAATTGGAAATGAATAGTGTATATTTTTGATTATTGAATGAAATATACATATCTGCAGATATGTTTTACAATTTTGAAGCCAATATTTTTCTAAATTTGTAAAGTGATACTAATACATTTTGAACTAATACATGTTTGTTACAACACATAAACATCTCCACTTCTCTACCACCCCACTGAGAAAATTGGTATGGATCCATTATAATAAAGCTATTCGCTGTTTAACCTTATTTCTTAACCATATTTCCTTTACTTCAACTTTAAATGTTATAGACTGATAGGCTAGAAGCATAATTTCATGCTCGTTGCGTTTCATAACTTTTGTACTTTTCTTGTAGGTAGTCTTGTAGGTATATTTTATTGCAGAAGTAAGTTACTGTATTATTAGTTAAGTGTAAGTTTAAATAAAAAAAATCATAAGTACATGTCATGTAAAATATCACAAGCGTCACTAAGGGTGTCTAACATTTAAAAATAAATAAATGTGCTAACATGCTAAAATATAACAATCTAAAGGCGTGTAACTATTGTTATAACAAATCGAATATAGTAGGGTGTACTGATTCACTGGATCAGCGTTGTCTTTCTGTGCCGTACATTCAATATACTAAAATAAATAGTGCTATCCACTTGAACCTCACATTAGGTAACCAAAATTACATTTAGTTTTTTTTTATTCCTAGAAGTATAAGATCTTGAAAGTACATTATCTCTTTCAAATGGGATAAATATATTTAATGGTACAAACACTTACTCCCCCAGTGTACAACCTGATTTCGCATCATGAGTCTAAAATATCACCACAGGTTATCAAAATATCCTGAATATGGATGAACGTTTGAAATCGGTCAATGGCCACAAAATAAAGATGCCTCTCATGGCAAAAGGGTTCTTATTTTCTCCAGCACTACGAACCCAACCATTCTGACTAATATTTCTTTTCAATTTCTGAAACTATATTGTATATCATGAACAATGAAACGATCGCCTAAAAATTCGCTGAGAAATTCGTTAAAAATATGTTACATAATAGTTTAAGAAATCACACGCAATGTTATCAGCATGCTACTATAATAAAAAACAATTTAATAATACAAGAGACTCAACAAACACAAAGACTAATTTTTCGAAGTTTCTACTATTATTTTTTGTTAAATACAAGTTTCAGAAGAAATGTCTTAAAATTTACGAGGGTAGTGCAAAAACAAATCGTAGGAAATTTAAAATATAGTAATCTGCATTTATGATACCACTATTATAAACAAGTTGAATCATAATTTAATAGGATAATTTATTTAAATCTCTTAGCAAATCTAAACCAATCAATGACAATACAGCGTTGTTCCCTAAGCAATAAAATTGAATTACAGAAACTGAAAAGAAATTCATAGTCACCCATTCGAAAAAGTAAAGATAGTTACTAGATTGTATATTTCTAAACGCTTAAAAAATGCATAAATAAATTTACTTTTTGAAAGCATTAAGGTGGCTACACATGTAACTGCAGCTTGACAAGCATGCATGCACAATCGTTTTGTGCAAGCATGCTTGGTGTTAGTATGATAGTTTTTGCGCAAGCATTATATTTGTACAGCGGCTTGAAGATTGATCGAATTTTCATCTGCATGCTTGAACAAGCCACGCATATGCAAAGCATACTGAACGTGTATAAGAGGCTTGATACAAGCAAACGCCAGTCGCGAAGTAGTGTTCCTCGTTGACGAATGTATTTCCGTGTCTTTAAAACGCTTCGCGCCATGTCTTCCGAATCTTCTGATCAACGAAAAAGTTATCGAGAAATACTCGAAGAATTCAAATTTACAAAGTTATTTATAAAGTTAGAATACAAATTTACCAAAGTGAGCCTTGTCTCTGACATATTAAATCAAAGGAATATCACGGTAAGGGATGCTGCCTACAATAAATTACACCACATACTACGTTTCCTTATACGCGAGTTTTATTTTTTAAACGAAGGCAAAACCTGCCAAAGCGACCGCGTCGTCATCTTCCGAACCGACATTGTTTGAGCGTAGATTGAGGCTATTCAAGCATGCTTGTGCCGTGAAGAGTCTATAGGGAAGTTGTGCATGCATGTGCAAAAAGATTGTGTACACCTGCTTGTCAAGCTTGCATTTTCAAGTGTAGCCGCTTTTAGACAGGTTTAGAAGTGACACCCTTTTTTTAATTGTTTGTTCACTTTCAAATAAAAAGTGCTGAAACGAATGTTGCGAAGTAAGCATTGCAAGGAAGCCTCGCTCAAAATGACCATTTCCAGGGACTTTTCCTGGTTTTAGCCTCCTGAATTTGAATTCCTTATTTCTAAACTGTTCATAGACCTTTATTAAAATACCTAGATATAAAAACCAGAAAACATTATTTATTACCAAACCAGTGGTAGATTAGTGACAACTCCTAGTTTTTACCTCCTCACTAACACCAGACTCTTAAAATTATTTCTTTTATTTAAATGCCTGTTAATGTATTCGTTACTTTTAAAGCTATTATTATAAAAGCATCTTAGTATTCAGGCAAGAATTAAAAGTTAATACTTGGGAAGCTGTTATTATCAGATTTAACATATCAATTTTTGTCATGAGTGTTAAAAAAAAATCATTTCAATATTCACTAATTAACCATTTGTTCCCATTTTGTGTTAATTTATTCCAAGAATCTTCCCTAAGCAGAGAAATATTTCCTTAAAATCTGTACTCTCTCTTGTCAAAGTTGTCATCCATAATGTTCAAAATATTAATGTACGTTTCAGTCCAACCCTCAGAAATATTTATTGCCTTGTTTTAATTAGTTATTTATTTTCTATTAGAAAAAAAAAATTGAAGAAAAAGTAACATTATTTTACTGTCTAAACTTAAAATTAATTGTCTGGAATTGGTAAGAAAATAGCTTTATTGCAAATAAAGATAAAAGAAATTGTTCCTGCATTTTTACAGCGTATGATTTTTAGCATTTAATTTTTTATAAATATTATTGATTTTTTATAAGAAAAACACTTAAAAAGAGGTAATACAATAAAAAATGAACCTAATTCCTAAATATTTATATATTATGTTTGATGTTCGTTACGACCGCTGTATTTGATATTGTAAAATGGATTTTGAGGTTCTCAACACCCATTTTACAATATTTATATGTTATATAAACAATGATTAATACTGTTATTTGAAGGCCTCATTTAATTTCTAAACAAAGATCTAAAACTTCCTACATTTCCAAGTATTTAATTTTTTTTATCGTTATTTAATTTTCATATAGATCCATATTTTTTGGCAAATATTTCAAAATCTTATGCTTAAGAAATGGTATAAATTGTTATGAGAATTGGGTCAGAGAATCATAATGTTACTTTGGATAATTTGAAGAACTTTATTTCCTCAGGCTATTATTACGGTTAACATGCCAGTTCTCGTCATCATTCTTCCCGAATATTGGTACATAGGTAATTTCATTTTTTTTAAAGTAATGGCAATTTTTTCGTGAAGGCCTAACTTCAACTACCAAATTAGATACCGTGGACGGGAATGGAAGCTTATAATTTACTAATAATATTTTCCATAAATGAATTGTTATCCGCAGGTCTTGAAATGGGGATACAACTTCATGCTCACTATCATTTTACCAAACTCACCCCTCTCATTCTTTCAATGTACTTTAAGTGAAATAAATAAATGAATATAGATTACAAATTTATTATATGGATATATAAATAACTCCCTTACATTCACTATCTGATATTCCTTGTCACTTTCCACCACTCTGTCTTCCCAAAAATTTTCAGTTTTTTGGGACAAAAAATTAACAAAGATAGACAACACTTAACCATCAGAATAAAAGAACATGAAAGAGACTTCCAACAAAATAAAACAAACACAACTCTAGCCAACTACCAACAAATCAACACCAGCATCAGTTTAATTTCAAAACACCCTAAATAATAAACAAAGATACAAACATACCCAAACTGAGAATAAAAGAAGCACTTTATAAATATAAATACCTTCAAAATAATGTAAATTCCAGAGATGAAGCTGAAGCCTTGTCACCATTAAACAGCAATCTTCTGAACAATTATAAGAAGCCTAATAAACCAATTATAATATATTATCTAGAAACCATTAAAATTGTCAGCTATAACCTTGTACACTAACAAAAAGCCTCCAACAACCATTGCAGTGCTGTTACTACAATTACAAACATTTTGCAATTCTATTCATTTCTAATTCTAATCTTTTATCAACATTGATAGAACGCTGAACCAATTCCCCAGGTAAAATAATGGCCATAATTTATATCAAAGGACGAAGATAAAAAACTGAAAAATTTCCAAACGAAATCTTCTGAATGCCAACATAGGCATTCATGACATAAACTGCATATCTGCAACGCATTCCCCTTTACACAAATAACGAGTCGAAAAGTGACTTTTCTTCAGACATTAATCAGACATCTACTAATAATCAGTAAACAATCAAAATTAACATTGTAAAGATTGTTTTTAACAGTGGTCTGTATGACCCCAAATCAAAATATAAACAGAATAATTAGGAATAAAATATGCTTATTAATTTGTTTATTCTAACATGAATAACGAAAAAAAATGAAATTACTTTTGTACGAACAATCTAAAAGAAAATATTTTCCTGTCTTTGAGATAATTAACCTTCCGATATCTAAACTTATCAAAACTTTTTTGCAGTCAAAAAAATCTTACTATAGATGAAATAAATGTAACACTATAATTCTTTCATATCAATCACGTAAGAATTCTACCCATTTATTACGAATTAGTAGTTATGTCACACACATAACAAACACAAAATTAAAACACACACACAAATATACTCACTAATGTTACAGAAGCGAATAAAATATAAAATGTTGAAAAAAAAATTAATAAATAAATACCTGGTTTGCAATAACACAAGCTCTATTTACAGCTTCTGCTTCAACTTCTTCAGGCCTAGAAAGACTGTGTCCTTCAGGCCCAACTATACCTTTTTCTAAAAGAGCTTTTTCATTCTACAAAATAATAATAACAATACATAAATTTTCATTTTAATAAATGACTTTATATTATTTTTTTTACTTTCTCTTACTAATCTAAAATTGCAGGAATCCCAAAATTGGTATCCTAGCGTAATATCACAAGAGGTTCAGATAATATCGGTTAAAACCACACAATGGAGTACAAAACGCATCTGACACATACACAGCATAATTATTGGTTAGCGTTTTAGATCAACATTGGCACAAACACAGCAAAATTATTGGTTAGCGTTTTAGAACAACACTGACATATGCGGAAAAACATTACAATATATATTTAATGATATTGATTTAATGAATAAATTGATTTATTTACTATAATGAATAAATTGATGATCAAGGGAAGACGTAACGAACACTTTCCTCTGTCATTTCAATGAATTTTATCCTACAACTCTTAAGGAACGTTTAAAGATATATAAATATTTTAGAATCGATACATGAGAAATGCAGTAAGAGAAAGCCTTGTCTGACTTCTGATTTTCTATTTATCTAAAAATACCTCATTAATAACATCTCCATTTTCAGCATGAACCATAGCAACTGCTCCTAGTTCTTTGCACTTAGCAAAAGCACAGTAAAGTTCATTGTCGTGCAACATATATTGGTTTTTGAATGCCATGAACATCTTAAACGAATTAATGCCATGCTCACTACAGAGAACTTCCATTTCTCGTTTAACCTGTTAAAAATTATATTGGTATTAAAAATAAATATAAACGGAAATATTAGAAATCAATAACACAACATAATAGGCCTACAATTTTTATTTTTGAACATATTATCAAATATTATTTATATAATAATCAGAATACTAACTGTATCACTCCATCGTGTTACACAAACATGAAGCGAATAATCGCAACATACTTTGCTATCAGCAGTGCTACGTACTCTTTCATATGCATCCAACAGAGATTCGCCTTCATAAGGGACAACAAAATCCACTGAAACATCGCAGAAATTATAACATAAAGCACAAGTAAATTTGAATACATAGTGTGTAACCATCTAATTATTTATGTAAATTACAGTCTTTATAAACGCTTTTATAAACATTGCTTATCTATCTAATAATATTTTCACAACTGATATCAGAAAAAAATTAGTTGCTAGAAAAAATTCAATATCAAAGGTAATGATGTAGCTCACTAACTACTAGTTGGCGACTGACTAGCCGGGATGCTGCGCCCCTAGCTGGGGCGATAGGGGTATCGTACTCAATTTTTTTGTCCACAGTTTTTTGAAAAACTGATTTAAAGTGTTTTGGGTTTACTTCAGAATTTTATTTATTATAAATGCGCCAGGGTACAGAAATTGATACTTACTAATTGTTGTAGTTCCTCCAGCAATTGCAGCTTTGGTTCCATCGTAAAAGTCATCAGCAACTTGTGTATCCATCATCTTAACCTCGAAATGTGTTTGTGGATCAATTCCACCTGTAAGAATAAAAGAAATAAAAAATAAAGTGACCCCCACAAGCGCTTTCAGACGAGCTTTACTCTGACTACCTATCAAGCGTCAGGATGAAATCTGATAGCAATATACTTATTATATTCTAGCTCAATATGCGAATTATTAACACTGGAATCAAGCAACAACAGATTAATGATTTCTAGAAATGAGATTATAGATATATATGAGATATGTACTGACCTGGCATTACATATAATCCTCTTACATCAAGAATTCTAGTACCGCCGGGAATAATTAAATTTTTTCCTAATTCCCTGAAAAATAAATATTGCTTGTTAAAATTCCACATGGCAAATAAAAATTACCAAAAGAAGTTAGGGGATAAAGTTCCAGTCATGGACAGTTTCACAGCATTCAACCTTATGGATGACCACAGTTGGTTGTCGGCAGTCCAAAATGCTCATCGGAGGTTCTGACAGCGCTATTAGTGAGACGTTGGTGTGTCTTTCACGGAGCTCTCGCAGGAATCTAGTTGGATCCCTTACTGGACATTGTGGTTTAAGGAGACGTATCTACGTAATGGGGCTCTTGCCGGATCCATTTTGTAGAGTCTGAGACAGCGGAGGAAACACCCTTATGACAGATTGCCTGGGTTGTGAGGAAATTAGGTTCAGGAACTTTGGTCGGAACAGAACAGGATGTCTGTGGAAGAGCTTAGGCTATTTTCCCTTAAGATTATTGTCAGATTTGTTCGGACTGCGGTGAATCCTAGATGGATTAGACCCGGGTCTGGATATTTGTTCTAGACCCGGTTTGTTGTTGTTTTCTTGGGGTAGCTGTATGGGCCCAGTGAGGCTTTGGATAGCGTAGGGTTTGGTCCCTCCCCACAGACAAAAAATAATAATAGGGGATAAACAGAAATAGCTATTTTCAATAAATTACATGCATAAAAGGCTCATTGTCATTTTTTAATTTTTTTGCCCACTTCAATTAAAAACTAAAATTACACCATATGTTCCAAAGTATTACGAATTCAAACATTATAATACAATGTCTTTCATCCAAGATTTAATGCATCCAATATTTAATGCCACTTTTGCTACAATAGTCTCATTATATATAAAATTAGGGATCGGCAAGGATTGCAATCATTTACGACAATTTATTTTACACCATGATTTTACGAGAATAAGGAGTGTGAGTTTCAATCGCTTTCTATCTACAATCTTCGCTACGATCTAGCATCAGCACGTGGAACATAAGTTTCAATCACTGCTACCATCTGGTACTATCGCAACAGTATCTTACCAGAGAAACATTGTAGCTACAATACCTTTATGCACTAAAATATAAATACACTTAAAAAAAGAAATAATCTACTCAAGAAAATATATTTAAGGAAAGTAATAAACTAGATTTGTATTTTATTTCATTGTGATAGCGCTAATGTTTTATAATAGAGTAGAATTGATAAAATTTGCTTTGTTCGTTAGTATTGATGGATGGTCCAGGTGCCATGCACGCACGGCACCTCCGCTTGGCATTGCTATGAAAAGGCTAAAATACAATATGCTAATACAACTAGTATGGACCTTGAAAATCGAATTTGTGGGGGCGAACCCACAAAGTCTGTTTATTTTCGTATCAACAGACCAAATTTATTCAGCACAAAAAAATAAACAGATTTGAGGTTTTTTTTTATTTTTTTTTATTTTTAATACCATAAACTTTTAAGAGCTGAAGACAGATTGAATCCACATCTTATATCTGTGGACTTACTAGTTAATGAAATAAATTCGACAATGATCTAAAATAAACAAATCATGCCAAACACTTCTGTGAGCCATTGCATCTAAACACTTTTGCAATAAGAAGAATGTATATAATATTCTAGTGGAGCGTACTGTATATAAAAAACGAGAATAAAAATTATAAAATAAATATTAAAAAACTTACTTGATAATTCCATCTTCAATGTAAACATCTGCATCAATAATTCCATCTGCATTTACTACTTTACCATGTTTTAATAGAAGGCGATTTTGTGAACTCTATAACAAAAGGAAAACATTATTTTTATTTAACAGTCATGAATGATACAATATCAAATGTACGTGATATTGTAGAATTTCCAGAATTATTTCAAGGGAATGGGAATTGCAATAAAACATATGTAACTTAACACATGTTGAATATTAGAACTAAAAAAAAAAAAAAAAAAAAAGTGTTAATAATAAACATATGCTAACACTTGTGGTGTTGAATAATAATAAAAAAATACTCTTATTGTTGTAAGGAGGAAGGATTGTTATGGTGTAAAGTTTTCGAAATTGAATTTTTTACTGCTATTATAGTTTTTAAGTCACTGAGTACGAAAAGAAATATTTCTGTGCGTGTGAGTGTGTATGAACAAAATATCTCAATAAAAATCAATTTAATGATCGAGTGAAGTAGTAACACGACCTTCTCTTATTGCAATCTACATAGTTAATAACAAATTTTCTTTAAACCTAGTGTTCGTTACTAAATGACTTCATTATTTTATGAAAGAGAGAATCCGGACTAAAATAAAACGACATTTTTGGATCAATTGTGACCACCTAGCTCTCTCAGAACCCCCCTCGTTAAAATCCATTATGTCGGTAAAAAGTTTCAAATAAAAATGATAATTCTACATACGTGTAGTGATTATACTAGCTTTAAGGAAACTAGTTAGAGTCACTATAAAGAAAATGGCAGAAAACCGGAAAAAAAAAAACGAAGTGTCACACTTTCGGTTAACCGATTTTCTTCAAACTTCGAATTTTTACAACACATTAAATTTTGTGTAATTATTATATAAATTATTGGATCGTATAATATATTAAAATAGCACTTTAGAGGAAAACCTAATGACGTGAGGTCCCTTCTGCAGAAAACTCCAAAAATGAATTTTCTCCGGGTACAAAAATCATTTCATTCTTTTACAAATTCTTGAGAAGACATCGTTGTTAGCACTTATATGAATTTTGTGAAAAGGAACAACGAAAAATAATGAACCACGCAATTTGCGCGAAGGCAAATGGAATAGAAATTACAGCAAGTAACTCCGGGCAATCAATATCCACTATTCAGTAGCTTCAGAGCATTTTCCGTGGTAGCCTGCTTCATTTTGTGGTCATCGACCGGTTTCGGGCGATCGCCCATCTTCAGGATGCGCTTTTCAGACAGTGTGACAACACAGACTTGCAAGAGCAAATAAACTAAGAAAATATACTAAATAATAAAATATACTAAATAAAAAATAAAACAAAATATAAATAAATAAAATAAAATAAAAATAAAATATACTAAATAAAAAATATACTAAAATAAACAAAAAATAAACTAAGTGATGTAACTAAGTGTGTAAACTAAGTTTGCTCTGTGCAAGTCTGTGTTGTCGCACTGTCTGAAAAAACGCATCCTGAAGATGGGCGAACGCCCGAAACCGGTCGATGTCCACAAAATGAAGCAGGCTACCACGGAAAATGTCTCTGATGCTTTCCAGCTCTGCGGAACCAACCACCACAACAATTCAGTAGCTTCTTAAAAAAAAAAAAAAATCAAATCAGCTCGCAAACTTCTAACCCTTAGGGTAGCAAAGTTAGAGCCAATGAAGGAAAAATTCTTGTTAAAAACTCTAAAAAGCGGGATTATATGGCCTCAGTGTCTAGTGACATACTTTTTACAGATGGTCTCCATATCACAGAAGCATACTCCATAATACTTCTTACAAATGCGCTGTAGACACAGCCATCACAGCTTTGGGCTCAGTAAGATCACAAGTGTGCCTGAAAACTAAGCCCAAAGCTTTAGAAGCCTTTCTACAGGCCTCCTCAATGTGACTACGGAACTCTACTTCTATGTCCCTCACATAATCCGTTCGAGCAAGTGGTTGGGTATCAATAGCATATTTATAAGAAACTAAATTATTTTCCTGATAAAAAGATAACATGGCATTTTTTAATACTAAGTTCCATGCCATCATTACCACTGTACCATTCGCAAATAGTATTTAAGTTTTGCTGTAGGTTTGGAAAGTATGTTAGGGAAAGAACTTTTTGGAAAACTTTAAGGTCGTCGAAAAAAAAAAAACGCAAGAACTTCAGTGCCGGGAATTTTTATCAACAAATCATTAACAAAAATGAGGAAGAGCCAACCAAGGACCACGTAAGATCCTTGAGGGCCACCTGATAGTGCACGAACCGGTCCAGAATGTTCTTCAAAGCCCTATTTCATCCTGCACTTTCTACTATTGAAATAATTGCTGAACTACTTTAACATAGGACCACAAATACATATCACATTAAGCTTCTTCACTAATACTGCGTGTGGTGCGTGAGCTTTTTCTAAAAAACATGTATATAGCATCATGTAAGCCATTAATTCATTTCTATAGACACAAATTAAAGGAATGATGCCAAGTTGGTTAGTGTAGAACGTCGACCCCCCCCCCCCAAACTATGCTACTTGCTTGAAATAACCACTCTGAAGATGCGTAAATGCTCCTGAACAAGAACTTCAGTTTTGCCAAAACGTTCGTAATACTAATAGGTCTATAATTTTCAATGTTCTTGGAGCTATTAATCTTAAGTATAGGCACAGAGTAGACCAGCTTCCTCCAAGAGGTAGGAAAAATACCAGATGACACATGAGAGATTAAACAATATAAAATATACGTAGATAGTATGAATAAAAAGTTTTTCAAAAAAAATTGTTGGTGCCGTTTTCTGGAAAACTGCAACAAATTGAAAAATTCTCTTAGCAAGTCTATCACATTTCTTTGAAAAAAATGTTAGTGCTAGAGTAGATTACATTATAGTCCAGAATCTATCGCTAAAATCAAACCCATATAACATTTAAAATCTAACGAAAAGATCCACAGAAAACACCAGGAGGAGAAAGTAAAAAAAAAAAAAAAAACCTACTGTGAAACACTTATTCTGAAATTCCCACAATTTAAAATGAATGATTAATGTAGTAGAATTCTCGACCCTTCGAATATATTATCAGCGAAATCATTCTTGAGTGTGTATTAATTACAAAGAAAACACTAGCCATTTTAAAGAAAACACATCAGCTAGTCAAATCAACATTTTCTGAATTTTATTTCGTTTTTATTTCACAATAGTTTAGTTTTTTGTTTATTTATTTATTTTTTTTTATATTTTTCTAAAAGTCAGTCTTATGTTTTATAAATTTAGTGCAATATTAAAAAGGGGCTTAGATGAAGCCCAGATGAGGACTAAATAAAAGTGTTGAAATGTTGGCTAAATCTTGTGTTTTTTTTTTTTACAACTGACACACACTCAAGAATGATTTTCCTGGAATAAAAAAATATTCTTAGAAGTTGTAATTTTTACTATTTAAATGCTCTCAATGGATAGTGGAACCACAATTAACACTAAAATGACAGTTTAAAGATAACCCAAACGTCAGTCAGCTAGAAACCCCCAAAAATTAATTTAACGATAAAATGTTTGGAATAAATTTTGTAGATCATAAATTATGTAGATGATAGGTAAATAATAAAATAGGTATTCAAGAAAATTTGTAATAATCAAAAATTCCATTCAATTAAGGTGAAATGATACTTTCTTTACATTTATTGGGGAGCGGGGATAAAATGAGACCGCTTCCACATAGTGCCCGCCTCCTGGTAATGTTAGCTTTTCATCAAGCGCACAGCTAAATGGCCACAAATTGCCGCCACCAACAGCCCAAGATGTTAAAAAAAATCTGGTGTGAAACACTCACACAACATTCTCTTACTCCAGTTTTCAAAACTGTCATTGACAAATTTTATAGTTAGTGTGTACCAAAATTTAATGAAATTCGTCGGAGTTTGTCAAAAACTGAAAAAACTGTTCAGTAAAAGCGCACTTCTGGTTTACTAATTTTCTTGAAACTCGGAATTTTGGACATCTATTTATTTCTAATTAATTTTGTTTGGATGATGCATGTATAATCAACTACGATAGCAATTTAGAGAAAAACATAACCCCACCCTCTCCCAAAACGCCCCCTTAAATGACTTTACCAGAAGAAATATTTCAAATAAAAGTTGTAGCTCTTTATATGTGTAGTACACATTTCTAGTTTAAAGAAAATAGTTTGGGCCTATTTCGAGAAAAATACTAGAAAACTGAAAAATACATTTCAGTAAAAACGCACTTCCGGTCATCCAATTTTTATTCAAACTCGGAATTTCAACAACACATTTAATTTTAATTAATATTATTTAGATGATAGAATGTATAGTAAACTGAAATAGCACTTTAGAAGAAAATCTAACCCTAACCCTCCCCCAAAAGTGCCCTTAAATGAATTTTTATAAATCAGATGTGGCATGAATGGAGTCCTAGTGAAGTATCTATCATTCCTATCTTGGAAAAAAATAATTATCCCCAAGAAGTTAGTAGAGCGCGTATGATGGTGAATCGGCTGGAGTATTATTCAGAAAATGGTGAATTAAAATCAAGTAGACAGGCAGGTGTTAAAAAACGGAAGTCCAGTGGAGCAGGTGGCTAGACTTTCACAGAAAATTAAAACATGGATTTAACAGAAAAATAGAGCTCCCAAAAGACAAAAGTCTAGTCTTAGTAGTGGTGTCTGATCGATTCTGGAGAACAAAAGCGTCAGAAAAGTTGGGTGAAAATGTGGTGTAGCCCGAGATGTTTAAATAGATCAAATCATTCCGTGCACAGCGTTTTTTACAGCTGAGACACAATCACGTAAAATCTTCCTACAGACAACCAGGGATTGCCTCAGTTTTGAGCCCAGTATTTTTTAACATTATGATTGACGACATAGAGATGTTAATTACTTAAGCGGTAACTGGGGGAAAAATCTTTTTCTTCCTCAGAGTACCTCAAAACATATATTTGGAAATTCTTAATACTTTCAAAACAGCAACAGCAATGACTTAACTAGGGAGTGCAAAACCCGCATTGCGGAGGGTGTGACACGCATCTGTCAATACAAATTATTTTTTTAAAATTATATATTGTAAATTAACTACAAAATCATTTTTGTTTTACTTTATTACAAATTTTATTTTGGTTTTCCTTTAATATGAGATATCTCATAAGTTAAATTTAAATGAGACGTTTGTACATATTTTTCGATCACTTATTTATACTACAACATAATCCTTATAAGCTGTATACTACTACATTGCTAAGAGGCATTACAGCTGCACAGGGTGCCGTTTCTTGATGTTCTTATACACACTATTATAAATAATGTTTATTTTTATACTGATGTTTTAGACTTTAGAATGTTGAACAATGCACCAAAGAAGCCTATTGCAACATGGGCGAAACGTCTGTTTAGAACAAACCACTGACGCGACCTCAAATCGAAGATCTATGTATTTGGTAATTTTATAATATTGTAATATTGAATTTTTATTGGTTATTACTTTCTCTTACTTCTAGTAATCGTGTCAAATTTTCGATATCGAGTTTTCACCAGAAATACCCTTCGGAAGCTGCCGCTGCACAGTAGCGAGTGAAAATACTTTAATCAAGTGTTCAAATATGAACTATTTTCTGCAAAAGTTTCAATAATTTATAAGATAAATAGTTTAAACATGTTTAAAAACTATTACCATAGTTAATCATAAATGGTGTTTTAAATTGTTTAAAACCAGTTTGGAAAATCTCTCTCCGTATTATACATCATTTTAAAGATCTCGTCAATAGCAGATGGATTTTGAAAAATAAGAGAAAGTAATAAAGTATAAAACTTTAAACGTTTATTTTTATTTTTTGTCGTTTTTATTATGGCTTTTCGCAGATTTGCTGTTTTCCTAAAAGTAAATTTAAATCAAAATCTAACTTTTTAAAAGGAAGAAGGATGTTCATGATATTGATGTAATAGCAGGGTGTGTATATTTATTGGATAAAAATAAATGAGTATAATATAATTTTTTTTTATATATAATGGGGCCGGGCCCTCAATATGATTTTGTAGGTAGATCTCTAAATCCTAGTTACGCTACTGAGCAAGTGAAAGTAATACAAATGAAAGTAAAATTTATAATAATGTTTTATCCACAATTTAGTAAACAATATTAACTTTCAGGAAAAGAATAATTAATGTTAAAAAAACAAAAAGAACAGTTAATTGCATTATCAATTAAAACAATTGTTACCAACAAAAAAAAAAAAAAGGTTACATTAAGCTGTAATAATATTAGTTAAGCAAATGAACAATGCCCACACAATAATTGCGTCAATAAATGTAACTTCTTTTAACTGGATAGGAAAAAAGGAAACTAAACATTAATAAAAGCAAATCTTATAAATAAATGTTTGCAAAGGTTTTGAGTTTCTGGCAAAATATAAATAAATAGCTATTGTTGTAAAACACTCACATGACTTTCTCTTACTGTAAATAATACAATTAAAAAAACTGATCAATTTTTACTCGATTGCCCTAAAACTCATAAATGTAGAGATGGGAGGTATATCTCAAAAACCAGTGGCGTAACAAGAGGGACAAGGGAGGTATCGGACATAACTTTCACTTAATTCACTTCGCTGCAGTTAATACAATTACGAGTATAAAATTAGAGGCGGGTGTTGGTGTAGTGGTTATGAGCATGGACTTGTAACTGGTAGGTCCCCAGTTCAAATCCCGCACATAGCTGCTAAATTTTATATTAGTTTAAAAAATGTTAATGGTAAAGTAAGGATGCTTCAAGCAAAAATTTAGTAAAAATTATAAGTATGAAGGAAAATTTGGCCTTTTAAAAATCTGTGTAAAACTGCAAAAGTCTTGTGAGTATTTCATATCAGATTTTTGGTATTGAACATTCGAGAATTTTTTATATCTATCTGGTAGATTTGTAATATTGTCATCATTTAAGAGAAAAGTCATGAAAAAGAGAAGAAAATACAAAGTGAAGTGGCAATTTCCATTTTAAAGTGGCACCAGGCGATTTTTGTGGCATGTTGGTTCCACTGGTTGTATCCAACTGAATATCAAGTTCGATATTCTACAGTTTTTTATTTTAAGTGATGATTCTCTCTCCCTTTCACTCTCTCTCTCTCTCTCTCTCACACACACACACACACACACAATTCACCTACAACACACCTACACATATAGAGAGAGATAGAGAAAAAACTGATGTGGGAACAACAGCATTCTTTTACTACATTCCTCAACTCCTAATTTATAAATTTTATTTAAACTTAGAATTTTAATAACACATTTAATTAGCTTTAATGTTATATACAGAGTAAAATAAAATAATGGAATCTTAAAAAGCCAGCAAGCAAGCTAGGCAGCCAAATTGGGGCCAACATTACTGGCCAATGATTCTCGGGCGTTTTAACAAATCTGAATCGGTTTGGGGGCGCTTAGAAGTGATACTAAATATTTATAATTGTATCATCCCACTATCGCACAATTTTTCCCCAACTGTGATAGGCATTTTGAAAATTGCAAGCTCGTATTGAAAGATCGTATATCATGAAACTTCTTTGCTAATTACTCACTCTTACCCCCTAGTAAGAAGTATTGCGATCTTGTCACAATTTCGAAATTGATTTTTCTCTGAAAATAGGTGTTTTGCACTATATATGGAAAAAAAATCTGGTGTGAAACACTCACACGAAGTGTTTTCTCTTACTTTTTCTTACTGCAGTTTACAAAATTGTAATTGACAAATTTTATAGTTAGTATACCAAATTTAATTAAATTTTATTAGACTCTTGTTATTTATTAGTGTAGAAACAATATTTTGTGTTTATTACCTCTACATTACACAGAAATGATAGTCGTTTTCGAGAGAGAAAAAAAAAAGAAACTCAAAACCTATGGTGTAATATAGCACTTCCGGTTATCCTATTTTCTTCAAATTTGGAATTCCATCAATGCTTCTACTGCGTAATATTATGTGAATGGTAAAACCGTACCGTAAAGTGGTACTTTAGTGCAAAACATTACGCTACTTTTCCCCCACAGAACACAGCGCCAAAACATTTTACAACTCAAATTTAAAGTAACAGAAATTTCTTCAGAACACCCTCAAAATCAATTTTTCCGAAAAAAATTCTGCAAATAAAAGTGATAGGTTTATATCTGTGCAGTTTATTACCTATCTCACTGAGATAAAAAGGCGAGGGGTACTTAACTCCAGATTCGTCATCTTCTCGAGACACCCATATTGCTTTACGAGCAGTCAGCTCGCACCAGGTCAACTCGAGGCTGGCGTGGGACTGCTTGGGTATACTCATGGAAATTAGTATCCAAAATAAGGATTTGGAGCATGGATGCACGATAGATCACAAGAATGGTGGGTGGGTTAAAACTTCCAGGTCAGAGTCAGGCAAAAATGTTTATAGGCTTACTGCAGAGCTACTCCAATAAGGACGTGCAGCCATACGGATAACTTTTGGCCTCCTTACTGGCCACAATAGACTTAACAAGCACAGTCCTGACAACGGATAACCTATAGGTTTACCAGGAAGAAGAAATATCATTGCACGTACTTTGACAGTGTGAGGGGCCTGTGTGGTGAGATTTCTCCTCTTTGGGGAAAAGAAATTGATGCCTTCAAGCTTCACCCAGGAATTTCTCTCCAGACACCTAAGTCTAATTAAACAGACAGGTGGAGAGGTATTCTTAACTTGTGGGTGCCACATTAGACACCCTTAGGGGTCGCGATGGCGTAGGTTTAATCTACCAAAAGAATCTATTTGTGCACTAAGCATTTCATGTTTAAACAAAAACATTGTAGCCATTTTAGAAAAAAATTCAAAAATTTTTCTGCAAAGTCGCACTTCCCGTTAACAGATTCATTTCAAATCTGAAATTCTTGCAATGCTTCTATAGCACTTCAAATATCATATAGGTGGTAGAACCAAACATTATACTGAAGTAGTACTTTAGATAGAAATCTGAAAATGTTCTCCCAAAAATCAATTTTTCAGCAAAAATATTTCAAATAAAAGTGATAGGCATTTATGTCTTACACAGTATATGAAGTTTAAAGTGCTGGACCCGTTTTATACAAAATCGCGAAAAAATGAAAAAAAAAAAAAATCCAGTAAAGCCTCACTTCCGGTTCATGGATTTTTACCGAAACTTTCGTATCACATGTGAAACCTAAACCTTAATCATATTTAAACGAAATACCAAGTTTTTGCGTTTTTTCATTTTTTTTTATTATGTTCATAGTTACATTATAGACCATTCGTTAAAAACATTTTCATGGTTCTCTGGTGAACTTAAAACAAGTATTTCCGGTGAAAACTCAATTCCGAAAATCTGGCTCTATTGCAATAGATCCTCTTACTCTAGCAATAGGAAAAAGTAAAAAGAGACCATGTTAAATTGGAAAAGAGATGGCTTGTTTTCACCAATATATTGTTGTTTTTTTTAGCCCTCAAAAATAGAGGAAACTGGTTAAGTAAGAAACACAAACAAAACCACTAAATATATAGTTGAAAATGTCTATAGGAAGAAATTTTTATTACATAAAGGGAAAGTATCGCAATCTTATCAAATTTGCGAAATTGAGTTTTCACAAGTTTTGAGGTCCCCTGACAACGAAAATAATGTTTTTCAAGTATGTACATATGTAAGTGTATGAGTGTATCCGTTTGGTGTGGGTGTGGGTGTGTGTGTGAGAGAGAGAGAGAGAGACTTAGCTAAATACATTTTTTGCTCTGGACCTCAAAACATGTGTTTCCAATAAATAACCAATCTCGACAATTTTACACTTTTTTTTTATTAAACTTTTAAAAAACTGATCCTACATAAGAAATTGTTATATATGTAAAGAAATTATGTTCAAGAATAAATTTCTTTTAAAAAAGAAGAATATTGATTGGATGCGTGTTCAATGAATATTTATCATCAACTAACAAGTGATTTCGCTTTTAGTAATCAACTCATGGCACAGGAAATAATCATAAAGGTAACCATATAAACCCTAAAGATTCTATAAAACTATTCAGTAAAAAGCTCACGTCTGAAAATATAAATAACTACATATATATATATAACTTTATATAACAATGTATATTTATTAAACAAAACCAAAAAAATAAACGTAATATTTATAGCTTTAAATATATACAGGACATAATTAAGACAAAAAAAATTTACAGGTAAATTCAATAGTAGAAATGAACCTGGGAAGATACCTATTCACATCTGTATTCCTTCCTACTTATTTCACATGTTAAGTTCAGACTACAGTTCAAAGTATAGATACGAGTAAAAAAAAAATAATAACAGTACATCGTACCCATTTACCTTATTTCCCACTTTTTTTTTTTATTCTTTCAATAAACTTTAAAATACTTGAAGTGAATATGCTTAACAAAAAAAATAATCGCCTTTTCTCTCAAAATTTCTACATTTATGAAGTTTCAAGATAAAAATAAAGGTTTATTTTATATAATTTCAAACATATTTTTGCTGCCAAATATTCCTATCATACTTCCAGCATTTATAATCAAAAACCAGGATTTCATTATGACAAATTTCTCTTGTAAAAATTTCTTTATTTGGAACTGGTATAAACAGCAGTCATTTTTAGCACCTCCTACTTAAAATTTCATTCAGCTGATAGTTTTATTTTAAATTGCGTATTAAATATGACATTCTATTTATAAACTCCTATTAATTTCTATTAAAATTCATTAAATAGCATAGCTAGGGAATAATATAATATGAAAAGGAAACTATTAATTAAAAAAAAACTTACTTGTAAATGAATAGGGACTTTCTTCACTGGAGCACTCATTCCTCTAGAAAAAAAAAAGAAGAAACTTAATAGAGTAATTTGAATCAAATATGAAAACTATAAAACATGAGTCCCAACCTCTGGAGAAGATATTAACTTTATCAATAATGGATCAAATATATACTAACCAAACTTTAAATTAAATCCTTCCGTGGAAACAACTATTTTTTTTTTTAATTAAGTAAAAAACACTAGCATTAACCAAATTTAATACAAATTAAACAAAATTAAAAAACCAGGTAAATATAAAATACTAGTCACGTTTAAACTACGAAGCACCGATCAATGATACACTAACTTCAAAAACGCAAAGCGTGGTAGACTGCACCCTGATAATGTTCAACGAATATTTACGGACTTAACCGAACTTTACCGAATTTATAATTAATTTCAGAAGTTATAAGAACGAAGGTTAATGGCTTTTTTTGTATTGGCAATGTTGTAATTTCCCGCTTACATTGTAAGAATTAAAATTTTAAAATACATCTTTATCCTAATATAATAACTATATATTAGAGGCAAATGTATTTTTATGAAAAAATCACTGAAACTAATGCAAACCAGATCAGGTTAGAAATGTGCCCCACCCGGTAGTCATATTGTAATTTCTAGATCCAGTAAAAGCCCTTATTAGTTTATATGAAATATGTAATGCATATTCTGGAAAAGCAGTTTAAAAAGCTCAACTACACCTTATCATATGCCCTAATGATTAAGTTTTCAATGATATCTTGCCTATAATCCCAAAAATAAAAATATGAAACCTAAAGATTATATAACTATCTATGATTTTATCTATCGTAGCATGTTTCATTTTATTGGTTCTGGCCGGTTTCGGATTCTCATCCATCGACCAATTCGTGTAGAGAGATGACTTCAACTTAATGTTTGTATCACGCACCACACATGTTGATATGTTTTCCACCTACAATGATCTGTAAGAGGAAGTAATTCAGAGGCGTCAGGTCTGAGGAACGGACAGGCCACCCAATAGGACCATGCGGGAGGCAGAGAAGTTCTCTACATTCAAAGTTGAATATCAGCCAATACTCAACTTGCTTTTCTCTTTCAATAACCATTTTTCATGAAAACAAATCTAATGAAAAAATTCATTAAAGAAAAAATATGTGGTTCAGTTTTGAAATAAAAAAGTTAGTTTCGAAATCTCTTATTTTTGCAGCTTAAAAAAATGATTATATACTTTGAATCCTAGAAAAAATTAAGTAGGGTATTTGGTTTTTTTTTTATCTGGTGTACTCTTCAGTACAAATGGGTGGATCATTTTAAAATTGTGCTGCCCTTAGATTTTTTCTTCCTAGGAGCCTCTCCATCTCTCTGTCCGGTGATGGACGAGAGAATACGGTCCGGAGGCCGGCAGATTTCACTGAGAAGGCTTCCGAGCATCAATGACCATAGTTGTTGACGCGCCTTAAATTGAATAAAAGTAATATTGCACTATGAGAAAGTCGCATGTATGATTGTTTCACACAAGATTTTTTTTTTAAATTAATTTTGCCAGCTTCGAGGTTTTTAGTTGATGCCAGTCCCAGTTTACTTGAAATTAAGGATAGCACTGTTGTAAACTTCATTAACAGGGCATAACATACACAGAATTATGTCATTCTGGTCAACTCTTTAAATAAGAAACGTAGACCCTAAATATTAGTGACATTATCTGGTATTTTATCCTGACCTGTTTCTGTTTTTCATCCATCGTCAGAGTAAATTCACCAAGTTAGTGTAAAGAGTTCATTTCAACGTATTGTTTCTGTTACAATCACACTTGTTGGTTGTACATGCATGCTACGAGGGATAAAATACCAGATGTTATCCAGCATTGCGGATCCACCCACATATTCAATATTAGTGACATTATATAGCCATTTTGTAGTCGACTTTAATCCAGAGGGTCCGTCCGGCGTATGCAGAGGGCTCGTCCATGCGTTAAAACATCTCTGCTCAGGGAAATGGAACAGGAAGTACCTAAGTGGTTTGTAATGTCTTCCGCTCGATTACAAGTAACAACAACACACTGAACAACTAAATTGAATGAGATTTTGTTTGTATAAATTCTATTTGGTGTGTGCTTTAGAGGATATAAACTGACTGGTCACACGTTTGCCATTATATCTATCTGACTACGATAATTTACAACCATGTTATGTGTTCTGGTTAATCCTCTTTGAAAAAACACGGAAAGATCGGTAATTCGCAATAATATTTAGTTAACTCAACAGAATACAATTTTTACTTTCTTTAACTGCTGTAAGTAGTCCGAAAAAGTGGCTTTTAAAAAATGGTCTGTGTGTGTGTGTACGTATGTATGTGAACAGCATAGCTCAAAATCGAAAAAGTTCAAACTTGAAATTCCGTTTAGGTATCACCATGGGAACCGACAGTAAGTTATCTGTCAAAATCCATCAAACAGAAGTATAACTTTACTTCGATTTTTTTTGCAATTTTCTCGAAAATGGCTCCAAGATTTTCTTTAAACTTGTTATATCATCTACACATATAAGAAACTACTAATTTTATTTGAAACATGACTCCTGGAAAATTCATTGAAGAGGTCTTTGGGGCAGGTTTAGAGTAATCTTTCCCTATGAAGTGCTATTTTAATTTATTGTACAATTACTTCATCTATATAATATTAATTAGAATTAAATATGTTGCCAAAATTCTGATTTTGAAGGAAATCAGTTATCTGGAAGTGCTTATTTGCTGAAGTTATTTCAGTTTTCTACGATTTTATCCATAAAAACACCGAAGGATTTCATTAAATTTGTTACACTAACAACTACTGTTACAATAGTGTAACTACTGTTACACTATTACAGAGGCCTATCACTTTTATTGAGAATTTTTTTTCTACGAAAGTTCATTTAAACAAGTTTGGGGGTATATGGTTTTCTCAAAAAAGTCATTTTATTAAGTTTATAAATTCCCCAATTGGTATAAAATTGTTTACAAGCAAACATTTAGTAAAAATCATAAATTTGAAGAAACACCAGATTTTCAACTATGAAAACAGAATACTATCTGTTTTATTAAATTTTGGCACCTACAGGAGATATACAGAAGACACCTATAAATTCTTATTGGGCAGCTTTCTCTACTGCAGTTAGAAAAAAAAATTATAGAAGTGATTGGGAAGCTTGGTGTTATTTGTGAAACATTTTAATTTTAATATTGAAATAACTGTGTTATGTCGATGTGGATTGTTATATGAATTTAAAAAATCTGGTGTAAAACACTCACACGATTATTGCTGTTAATACAATTATACATAAATTAATAAATTTACTTTTAACTTCAAATTTTACTCATTTGTCCTAACATAAATAAGATGGTGGAAGTATCTACCCAGGCAGGTAATGAAAGTGATTACATTTTAGTCCAGAAGAGAGCGCAAGCATTTAGTGCGGCCACATTGTCAAAGAAATAGTCTCTGCCTATCGCACAATTTAAAATAGCGCAAATTTCAGTCTGAAAGACTAATGAGATTCTTCCAAGAAAAATGCCGATATCAATACCGGGCGCACTTATTGAACGTCTGCCATCCACCACCGCTAATCCTGTAGTGCTCTGTATAGGCCACGATTTCATTTTTCCTACAAAAGTGATAGTTAAAATCCAATCTGTTAATGACACTTGGAAATTAGATTTGAAGTGAATGTTGGGTTTATCAGGTTTAATCCAACATACAATTCGGGCACTTTTCTCAGTTCACTGAGTAAAAATTATGTATGTGTGTCTCAAAACAGAGTATTTTCCGCAGTTTTTGCGCCCCCCTTTGGGTATTTTACATCTTCAGCTGTGCGAACGGTGAGGTAAATATTGAATTCAAGATAATTAATTTGAATTAATTGAATTCTTAAATATATTGTACCACCTTATAAGAAATTAATCTATTGCATAAATTTTAAGAGATCGTTCAAAATAAAGAAGTACAATGCTAACGTAAAATACTTAAAAGCATCTGAAGAATACTTAAAATATTTCAACACTGCACTGTTTTAAATAAAAGTATAAATTAAAATAAAAAATAAATTAAAACTTTTTAAATAAAGTGAATGAATTTAGTGTATACTTATGTGACATTATATCGATTAAGATACTATCTTTGTTTTTTTTTTGTTTTTTTAATTCCAAGCAGCTGAAATAAGGTTCATATCTTAGGTAATAGGAATTATCACAAATTTCTTTAAGAAGAAGACTTAAATGATTTCAAGATAAATATCAATAAAATTTGATTAAAATGTCCATAGATGATTTCGATTTTAGATAACACTATAAAAACTAATTCGATAAGCTAGTGTAATTGTGCAAAGTAAAGCCTTTCTTTTTAAATATGTTTTGTTAATATTTCAAATAATACTGTTTTTATATGCTTGACTAACTAAAATATTTCAGTAAATTAATTCCCTATCTTTCTATCTGTGACACCCCACTACTTTCAAACCAGGGCATTCCATTCAGTGTATATCTTTATCTTGTTGAGGTAGTTCCTTCATAAGAAATATTGAACACAGTTATTAACATAGAATAGAAGATTCCATTTAAAGAAAGTAAGCATTTTTTTTAAAATTTTAATTAAAGTATTTTAGTTATTTCAATATTATAGTATAAATTTCACATCTCTGATTTGTTAAGTAACTGGCATTTAGAATATACTTTCTGTATTCTTTCCTGCTTTCATGAATTGATTAAACAGAACGGAAAACCGAGGAGTAATATCTAAGTCTGTTTTAATAATAATAACTAATACTAGTAACTAATTATTTTTTGTTCTATTTCGTTATCCCATTAAGGTTTCGTCGAGATAATTTTTTTAAAGATATTTCTAGTCCAATATTGACTTAAAACCCGAAGCACATTGACTTAACATTTAAAGCACATATTAACATCTAAATGAAGCACTTACTTATCAAGTTATTTAATATTTACAATATTTAAATGTGGGTCACACTTTACAGAAGGGAACACTGGTGTGAATAATACATTTTATTGGTATATATTCTAACGTTAATATTATCTTTTAAAGTAGATTTTCTTTATGAATTTTTATTGTTGTTAATAATTCATATTTCATTCATTTTTATAATTATATTGAATTTAATATAGATATGTATGTTTAGTAAAAACTTTAGTTATCAATCAGAAACCGTTACTGTTAGAACAAAACAGCTACATACATTTCGATAAGTGTCATTGGCATAAAGCCTTATCAACTGATTTATCATCTACATTATCAGTTATTGACTTCAAAACATACCCATTTGTTTTAAAATTATCAGTCATTTTATGTTCACCGAAGTTCTGTTATTTGATTGTAAGGTGTACCATTAATATATTTTTATGTCGTTTTAAAATAATAAATAATAGGTTTATGCAAATAAAGAAGAAACTTTTTTATGTATGTGCGAAATCGGTTCGTTGTGGCCTCAAAATAATAGTAATGAGATATATGTAGCAATATTATTCAATCTGCCCTAAATAAATGTTAACCTTAGAAGCAGCTCAAAGTGTACTAAACTCACCATTATATAAATAAATCCCGGCCGGTTCTTGACTTTCCACAAAAGTTGTTATACGGATAGTTACTTTTCCATTTATTTTTTAACAGAGAAAAAAATTCAGAGTTATGATTGCGAATGTATAGCTTTTAGAATGCAGAGGCTGTTCAATTTAAGGGAGAGATTTTTCATTAGAACAGAAAAACTTGAGTTCAAAAAGATCCGGTGCAAGAAAACTTCCGCGGCAACATGGCGACAAGATAGGTATGGGCTGCCTAAGCATTTCGACGAGGCTGGTTAGCCAAAAATAAGGTCTTATCACGTTTGGATCTAGGTTTGGACGAAGCGGCAAATCGCCTTGCCAAATCTTCGGGGGCCCTTTTGCAGAATTTCAAAATATGTTAGAGACCTAGATGCACAACAAGTCTGAAAATGGTGGTTGGACAACTTAGGTCAGAAGTAAGCGAAAAAGTACATCAGTAGCTATCGCCTGGGCTGACTATAACTACTACAGTGAGGGCCTGCGCATTTAGGTTGATTGCTGACCTACTCATTAGAAAGCACATAATATGAAAAATATTAATATAATGAAGAGCACATATTTCGAAAACAAAAATGAGGCGTATAATCTTTATGATGTATCACATATCACTATGTCTTAGCAGAAAGATAGGTCTAAAGAGTCTATTCTAAACGACGTGGCGTAAACTGACGTCAAACCTCGCCATTTATTCTAATGAAAAGATGATATGCATAAACTCAAGATTACCACTTAGGTAGCGTATATTTAAACTGCGTTTAAAGGAAATTCTGGAGTGTCACAAAAGCATCAAGGCAGGTTTATTTTGGAGTTTCATTATATTGGAGGCAATTTGATATTTAATTCCTATGATTAACAGTTATTTCGGAAATTTCATGCGGCCAATCTTTTAACAAATTTTTTTGTTAAATATTTTATGGTATTTAAAAGTTTTGTAGTAATCCGTGACTTATAGGAAAATGTCAGCGCTACAGGATATTTATATTTAATCAGGGTGGTTGAGTTCGCATTGCTTGACAACAGCAGTGATTTTTTCGTGCAAAGCCTCTTTCATTTAGTGGTCATCGACTGGTTTCGGGTATTCTCCCATCTTCAGGTTGTCTTGATAAACAGGGTGATATCACAAGGCAAAATTATTTTACACATACATTTATATTAGCAACTGGGATAGTGTACTACAGATACAAAATTATTTTCACAAAAATACCGGTGATTGAATTTATACCGATTAAATTCAGTTCTGCTATTTTAAAATAAGTGTTCATAATAGTTTTTATTTAAGGAGATTAATTACAATAAAATTCATAATTAAAACCTAGTGATTGGTAGAGAAAGGCAAATGACCGTTTTACTTGGCATGATGTAGACACATTTAACTCACCATGAAGGAATTATGACGGCTGATAAATAAATTGACATTTTAAATGAAAAGTGGTAGGTGTCAATACTAAAAATGGATTTGAGAGAGAAATGGGTGCTGCAACAAGACCACAATCTAAAGCAGCATACGGTGAAAAAACGACACATTTTTACAAGACTTTTGTTAGAGGTAAATTAGAGTGGTCTTCACAAAGTGTGGAACTGAACCCCATAGCAAATTTATGAAGCTTGTTGAATTCATACATACTACTAGAGAAACTTCACAATAAGCAGAGTTTTTACGGGACAAATTGATCAAAATTATCTTCAAAAACTTGAGAAAAGTATGCTAGACGATTAGAAGCTGTAATAAAAGCAAGAGGATATATTAATATAATTTATAATTCAGTTCTTTCCTTTGTCTAGCTCCTTGCATATAATAAAATAAAAATACGATAACGTTTTTTTGAAAATATAAAAACAGATTTTTGTCAACCCTGACTTGAATTCTCTAAGGATAATATGAGTGATACCTACATATAGCAAAGTAAAGCCTGCTAAACGATATCTGAGTGGAAGCTAACTGAAAATACTTTACTCATTTTACTCCTAATGTATTCTATTATTAATTATTATTTTTCTCTCACTATTTCTTATTGATGGCCAGTTGACGTGCAAATGATTTCCTAGTTCTTGTCCTAGTAGAGTGTTCTTACTTTTACCGACTAAAATTGCTGGGTAGTTGGATAATGTAGATCTAGACCAGTAGATGCGGACCGCTGTCTTTTATGATTAATTAAAAATGTTTATATCAAGCGCAATTTGCGTCCTTTATGACAGTAAGAGCTGTCCGCTGATCGTTGGGTGTTCAATAATTTATCTATCTGAATTTGAAAACCTAACTTCATGACCAAATTGAACTTACTACAGTTCAGTGTAATCCCCCTTGGCTTCAGCACACTTATTCCACTTCGTCTACAGTGATCGAATGCCTCAAAATAGAAGGAAACAACTTGGCTGCCCAGGAATGTAGACCGCTTCTTTACAGAATTTTCATTAAGAAATCGTTACTCATGCTACAAAAATTTCTTCAGGTTTCGGAAGAGAAAGTAATCACTCGGAGCCAGCTCTGGAATCACGGAAAGAAGCGCTCAGTTCTTCACTTTCTTTGTAGACCTACACGGAACTGCATTTGCCATCCTCTCAGTTTCAGAGCTTACTTCAGACTGAACTGTAACTGTGTGTAGTGCATGTCAAGACATATCTCAACAGCATATGCAAGCTCAGCTCACTAACAGTAACAGAACATACTGGGGAAGATGACTTACTGAACGCCTCTCGTAGAATAAAGCTAACAAAAAATTACTAAAAAACTTTCTTATTATTATTTGTCAATTTAGACCATTTTAAAATTAATTCTTCCAGATGAGATTACTTATATTGCAAACAGCACTTGAAGTAGCAGAATGGTCTGCACAATATGTCATGAAAAAAATTAATGATTTCAAACCATCACCAGAAAGATATTTTGTATTAGGATTACCAACTGGTAAGTATTTAAAATTAAATTATTATAAATTCTTTGTAAAAATAAACTAATTTATATAATTATTTATTTATTTCAAATGTTTTTTTTCTAGGTGGCACGCCACTTGGCATGTACCGAAAATTGGTTGAATATTATAAATCGAATAGAATATCTTTTAAATATGTTAAAACATTCAATATGGATGAATATGTTGGTATGATTATTGAATTTTTTGTTTATATACAAATATTTTATTTCTTTCTTTTTTTTTAATTTAAGGCGCATTAACTTCAATGGTCATTAGCGCCCGGTGCCTTCTCAGTGCTCTGCCGACCTCCGGACAGTGTTATCTCGTTACATACTACACTGTCTATCACAGGAAAGTGAGCTGTAGGGGCTCCTAGGAAGAACAAAATCCTTGAACTCGGGACCTCCGTGTGGTAGCCTAGCACCTACCACTCAGCCCTTGTTTTTTTTTTTTAATATGCTAACAATTAAATGCCTAATGAATCATAAAATCCACAAAATTTCATATTTTAAATTTTCTAAAAATCTTACGAGCAAAAGCAGTAATTAATTTTACGTTGAATATGTGGTTGGGCCCGCAATGCTGGATAATATCTACATATAATTTTATCCGTCATAGTGTGTTTCATTTTGTTAGTTCTGACCGGTTTCACATTTTCAACCACCGTCTGAGTAAGGTTTGCAGTCAATTAGTGTAGAGAGATGACTTTTTTTCTTTGTTTTATTGCCTATCACGGGTGGGCTATACCCCGGCACCGCAGCCAACAGAGGCTTATTGTGCCATCCCCGATATCCTCTAGTAGTTGAACCCTCCCTCCCTAAGGAGTTTGAGGACTTTGACCACCAGATCTTTTTGAGCTACCATCTCCTCAGGTCGCAAAGTACCAAGGTCTCATACCTCAATTTAGTTATTGCTACGCAATCAAATAGCAGGTGGCGAACCGTTTCCTCCTCCTCCTGACATAATCTGCACAAGGGTTCTACGCTGATAAGCCCTACCTTGTGCAGATGCTTCCTGAACCTGCCATGACCCATAAGTAGTCTCGTCACCAGAGAAATCTGGCTCCTACTCAGACTAAGGGCCATTTGGGTCCTTCGTTTACACAGCCCTGGCATCATCCTTTTGCTGTGTGTGGCGCCTGGGCTCTCCCTCCAGAGCTCTTCATGCTTACCGCGAAATCACTCCCTAATCGCCGCACGAATCGCTCCGACAGTGATCCCCAGGACAGGCTCTGGACCAATGAACGGAGTATTTGCCCCGTTCCTGGCCAGTTGGTCAGCCATCTCAATCCCTATGTGTCCAGGCACCCATATCAGCTGTACCTTGTT